>CATIWJ010048657.1:0-14454 GCA_949640765.1 Croton laevigatus | reverse complement strand
AAACCGTGAATAGTAATAGCGACTAAATGAATAGTCCCTGCGTCTATACACTGGGATCCTGTAAGGAAAATATCTCAAACACTTTGGCAATCTGTCCTTATACCCTCACTCCTCAAATTAACCGAAAATAAATACTTCTATAGTCTCAATCAACAACTCAGTTCAAAACAGATATTTCAACAGATACCAAGTGTACAAACCTAACATTTATCTGGGAGGACTAGTATTGTTTATATACATGCCACTATAATGTTCTAATACAGAAGATAAAAGACCTTAGTGCTGCGTGCCGCCGGTAACTGGTACTGAAGTCTACTACTGCTTTACCTGCTAACCTACGAGTTACAGGAAATAACTCGCTGAGCAAATTATGCCCAGTGGGTACCTTACTTATGAAAATAACATTTACATAAATAATAGGTATAAGAACAACAGACAATAAAACCAAGTTATAAAATGCTTTTGAAATGGAATAGGTGAAATATACAATTAAATGAAAACATGTATTAGATTAACGCTTTTAATTACTGCGCTCTACTGGTTACTAGCTGAACTTGGGATAAGACAATTCCATATAGAAGTGATCCAATATTGGTCACATATCCAATAATCACAGTACCGTAGTACTAAAACCACTGAACAGTTTTCATATCAGATAACTATATAATAACTCGTCGAGTGTTTTGTAATACTTCGACTATACTCGCCGGATGCTTTGCAGCACTCCGACTATAAGCATAAATGGTGCCAATCCATTTCATTAAATCCAAATCCATATACTGCGGACCGCTTTTACTGTATAATATATGACGCGTCATATTCTTACCACCTAGTTCGACTTAAACCAAGTAGAGCATTACATAGATATTTAATACAATGAACTTTACATTTAATTTGCTCCATTTCAGAATTTCCTGTGTTTAAACGTCAACTTTGAAAAATCATATCAAATAATTTACGTGTCCAAAAATTCTAAAATTTTTATTGGAAGTTGCTCAATATGTGTACAATGTGACAAAAATATTTCGGACCCAGCAGAGCTGAACCCAATACCGAAACTAGCCTCAATATCAGACTGTTTCAGTTACTGCAGCCCGGAAATTAAATTGGTTCACTTATAATCCTTCGTTAAACTACCTTGAAATTATTTTTCATGTATACTAGACTCATCAAAGCACAACATATCCGAAATTCAGCTTGAAAACATTTTTCTTGATTTTTTTAAAAATCCTGGAAGTTGGCTGACTTGTAGGGGAACCTGCTGGCAGCTTTACTGTTTTGGTGATTTAATTCCGTTTCTTTCACCATATGTATTTAAAATTAACTATGCATGGAATTTCACATAATTCACACATTAAAACACATCAACATGGCCATTAAAGACCCCTTAGGGTTCGGCCCAAGCATGAACAAAAAAGGAAAAAATGGAAATCAACACAAGTAAGGTACCAAACCTTTTATTCAAGCTTACCTTAGCTCTTTCGGCTTCTTCTCTATGCTTTTCCTCTTGATTCCCTATAATAATCATATGTTTAGTAAGTACCTAAAAACCCTAGGTCATAAGAACATAAACTTACATAATGATTTCTTGAAATTTCTATTGAAAATTCTAACTACACAAGCTTAAATCACCCTTTTCCTATCATGATTTAACTTCATCTTCAACCTAAAGGCAAAACCCCAATATCTCCCTTTCTTTCAAATCTAAGGTTCATATGGGATGAAGAGATTTATTGATTTGATCACGTATACTTGTTAATCTAACCTAGAAATAGAAAAACTAGACTAAAATTTATAGAATTCAAGTATGAAATCAAGATTTACCTTAAGATTTGATCTTCTTCTTCTTCTTCTAATGGGGGCCAAAGTTTTTGGAGAGAAAAGGGAGAGTTTTGGTTCATTTGATTGTCTTGAATGTTCCTTATATGATGAATAATGTGTTGTTTTTTGATTTATTAATTTTTCTTAAATTTGATTGGTGGAAAGTAATGACTCACCAAAATTATTGGCTAAAAATGTTCCAACCCATTAATAAACATTTATTATAGCTAAAGTGGTGCCTAAACTTGCCACACATGCCTACTAACCACTTTCTTTTTGCAAAAATAACAAAAATACCCTTAATGAAAAATCCGGTATATCTTTCAAACTGCGCGTTTGCTAAAAATTCTATGTCACTTCGTTGCGACCAGTTAAATTCTGAGATTTCATATTTATGATAAAATTTGGGCAGTACCAAGACACTACGCAACTTTTTACAAAATTACGCTTAGGTCCCTAACACTGCCTCTGGAGCCCGTTGAGCCCCGTTGAGCTTCTTTGGCCTATCTTTGTCTCCGAACGCGCTGGTTATCTTTTCAAGACCTTTATTTATCATACATCTTCCATTATTTACAGTTACTTCTCAGAGCTTTCCAGACTGTCGCCCGACCTCGGTGCCCTATTGGGTCTCGTGTCGTGCGTATGCTTAGCACTCACTTGGAATATCTGGAAAAAGTGGATGTTAGACCTAAGGTTTGTATGACTCTACCATGATTATGTGAATGATGTTTCCCTTTTGATTCTATGTCTTTATCTTGATTGAATGCAATTAATTATTCGAATGATTGCTTGATCACCAATTATTTGACTTAGGTGCTAAATGAAGGACTAAGAAGTGAAATCTATTACCAGACCAAATTCAATTAGAAAATTAGGTGAATTAGAGATAAAAGCATAATGTTAAAGAGTTAAATAACTTATGAAGAGATTAGTTGAACCAAATTTGCTACTGTTGCTTTTGTATTGTAAAATGTTGCAAGATCGGAGAGAGTGATGGAAGTGGAGGTGGAATCACATGCCTCCAGCACTGTAACACTAAAGGAGGTGCAGGAAACCGTTCCATAACCAGGGTGGCTGGGCAACCTGATCAAAATGATATTTTACCACAAATGGCAGTAGCCTTACAATAGAGAATAGGGGTAGTATCACTACCAGCACCTGTACTAGTAGTAGTTCCTGTAGTGGAAAGTGAACGACGACCACCAATTAAGAAAATAAGAAAGTACGGTGCTAAGGAGTTTGGGGCATGTAAGGATGAAGATTTCACGGTAGCAGAATACTGGATAGAAAGTACTATTAGAGCATTAGATCAATTACAATGCAGTCTAGAGGAGAGGCTAATTTGTGCAACGTCTTTATTAATAGAAGAAGCTTATGTTTGGTAGGATACGGTGTAGTAGCAAGTCCCACTAGATCAAAGAATGTGCGAATTCTTCATGGATGAATTTAAAAAGAAGTTTATTACTGAAGCTTACCTAGATGCAAAAAGGAAAAAATTTCTTTACTTAAAACAGAATCAAATGACAATGGCAGAGTACGAGCAAGAGTTTACTTGATTTAGCAAGTATGCCAAGAATATTATGATGAATGAAGTGGAGTAATGTAAGTATTTCAATGAGGGATTGAATAGTGAGATAAAAGTCCAGTTAGTTGCTTTAGTACTTAGGAAATTCTTTAGTGTGGTTTCCTCTGCAGTTGAAATAGAGCAAATACAAATAGACTAAAAGAACCTAACATAAAGGATCTAGTAAAAAAGGAACCAATCACAAAGTGCAGGAGAGTACCAACCCTCTGGAAAAAGGGGTAGAGGTGGACGTTCTACACAGCCTAGGGGCCAGAATGCTGGTAGAGGAGTTGCAAGGGGATCCTCTTACTGGACTTCTATTACTAGTGCATCGGGGAATATTGGAGGATATGGCTAGAGTTCCGGTCGAGGAGCTGGTAAAGGCAGAGGAAGGAATAGCCTTAAAACTTGTAAACGATCCGAATCTATTAGGAAAAATGATGGTTTCAGATATTATTCATATCCTATGCATGAGACTTGCATATGAAGACATCTCGGAGAATGTTGGCTTAATAATAATAAATGCTGGGAATGTGGAGAAGAGGGTCACATATGGCGGCAATGCCCGAGATTATAAAGAGATTGCGCCAATAGAACGATCACAGCTAATGTCCGGTAGAGGTCAAGAAAGATGATGTGGTGGCAATCCAAATTATCAAAAGTCATAATCAAAGACGGTAAATCATCCAGGTACTAGTGCACCAGCCATGGTTTACGCCATGAAAACTCGTAAAGAAGATAAGGCACCAGATGTCATTGCTGGTATGTTTATCATTGTCAATATATGATTTAATTGACCTCGGATTCATACACTCATACAAACCTTGATTCAACCCAAGGGAAAGCATGATCACCTTAATTATCGCCCAAGAGAAGGCATAAATTCAAGTTTGAGCCCATATGAAACATTAATCAGCCCAAGTATGTGTAAGGTACTGAAACCCTAACACATATGGGACATTAGGTCGTTAAAGCCGAAGCGTATATGGTGAATTAGAACTTAAGTGTAACATCCCTTTTAGGCCCACAAATGAGTCTAGAAGAAGCGTTACTTTCCAGGTAAAGAGTTAGTCAACTTAAGTCTAAATACCTTTTTTTTTAGTACGTAGCATACATACATTAATTAATATACAAGCGCATGACACATACTTCTATATCACCTCACTTATAACCTCCTCCCCAATATACATTCAAATACACTTTTAATTTCATCACAATCCCATCTAACTAGATTATGACTATTACATAACATTTCTAATACAACACTACTATTAAGGTTCAAAATTAGTATTTATAAGATTGTTTACATATCCTAGCAAAATAATAGTACATACCATAGCTATTAAATACAAAATGCTATACCCAAGGCTTGTGTCTTTAGTGCTGTGATGGCTGACTGTACAAAATCTCTAATCTATTTATCTTTGACCTACGAGTTTTAACAGATAAACTTATTGAGCAAACTTTGCTTAATGGGTACTTTAACCGAAGTTTGAAATAATAGAATAATAATTGAAAACGCATAGAAATAAGCAAATTTGAAAACAATTTTAACTAAACAAATAATCATTATACAAGTAAAACACTTTGAGGTTTAACAATAATTTACATTTGCTCTAGTGGCATTGTTAGAACATAAGGATAAGATAAAGGTTCTTTGATAGCCTTTTTTAGAATATATGCGTGGCCTTTGTAGCCATTGAGCCCTTTGCAGACTCATGTGAATAATCGAGAGTGTAAGTGACCATAAAGCCCTTTGTAGACTCATGATTATCATAACATAATTATCGTCATTATTTTCGCAGTTTTAACCTTACGATGCATCATATCCTTATCGCTAAGGTTCTAGTACTAGCCATTTTGAGTGTTTCACTATACTTTACATTTCACAATTAAGTAAATCTCATTCCGTGAATATCATTTATGTTGTCAACATATACACAATTCTAAATATCAATGCATGTCTTTCTCGAAGCCTTAAAACCATTTAAACAATGTGTAAAATTAGTCAAATTGGATTTATAACAAAGCAGAAGTCAGGCGTCATCGTCCCGCGCAAGACCCATTTGTCGTGAGCGAGACAAGTCCTAGTAGAGGCATCGTGAGTGTTACATTTTTATCATGGGCGCGACGAACTCCCCTAGAGCTCAGTCTGCCTAAACCATGTTTTATTTACAGGTGCGTTCAAAGGGTCGCAAGCGAGAACTCTCCACAGCAAATCTTGTTTACATCGGAGCGTATCACTTAAGCCGCGGGTGCGAGAAGCCCCCTAGAACTTTTGTCTGATTTAACGAGGTTGGTCGCGCGCAAGACATTGGCGTCGAGAGCGTGACGCTTGTTAATCCAGACTACACGTTCCTTCTTTGATTAAGAATAACTTTTACAACACATTTCCAAATCAAGTGGTTCAAGAAGCATTGTAAAACTAACATATAAGTCTACAAACATGCTTTTAAAATGCATTATTTTTAAAGGTAAAAATTCATTTAAAAATGCAAACATGCCTTTCATCAACTCAAATATGACCAAAAGTAACCTCATGTTATCATGAGACAAAAATCAAGTTCAAATATTTGTACATTTCTTAAAAAAACTTGAAACATATTAAAATGAAAGTAGTTAAAATACCAAACCCTATGTGGAGCTCTTCCACTAGCTAGGCAACTCTTTTGCCTTTATTCACACCTTTCTCTTCTTGGACTCCTATAGAAACATATAAATTTAGTCTCTATTTGAAAGATTAACTAAAACCCTAACCCATCTCATGATTACACTAAACCCTAATATTTTCTAGCTTGATCTAACATTTTTAGTAAGAGATCGACTAGATCTTCTCACCATTTAGCATAACTTCATCCTTTCCTTCATTCATTAAGCTAAAAAGAAAAACCCTAAAACATATTTCTATTCCTTATCTTCAACTCTTGCTTCTCCTTAAGGTTTATAGGTGATAAATCTTAAAGAATCTTTTTTAGTTTGGAGTGAGAGGGCCGACCTAGATAATGGGTGGAAGAGGAAATGGAGATATAGTTGAAGATGAAAGAAATGAAGAAAAGAAGATGAGAAGGAGAGAGGATGATGAAGAGTTGAGAAAATGATGGAGGTTTCTAGATTTTTGGGGTTTAAGAGATATTTTGGGTTTAAGTTTTGAATGTATGGGCTTGGCCTAACATCCCTCTCCATTCTTATTATTTCTATTATTTCCAAAAGCCCACTCACAACCTTCTTTCATTCATTAACTATATGAACCAACACCTTATTTATAGCTCAACTCTATTATATGACTAACCCATTAACACTCAATTGACAAACATAAAAATTACCTTAATGCCCTTCCAACACGAGCATGATTCCCAAAGTCAACTCTGACCCTCTTACGCGTCGAGTCCCGAAATTTCTATCGACATTACTTATTATCACTTGGCAACTCATGAATTACTAAATAAATTAAAATTAAGATGTGACATTAAGCACATACGAGGCATTGAAGACAAAATAAAAGAATAGTGAGAGCCAATATAAAAAGCATCATGAGAGGAGTAATAACAAAAACAAAACTTTTATACAATAACAAGCTTACCTACAAAAGGTGGGATATCAAAACAGAAGCATAATATTTTTTAAGGAGAGAAACATTCCACTTTCGGGGGACAATTGTTCCATCTGCTCTTGCAAGAGTAAACGTGGTCGAACCTATTTTTGCAATAACTTTATAGGGCCCCTCTCAATTTGGGCTGAGTTTACCTCCCCCAATATTCCCGCCTTTAATAAAATCATTACCCCTCCACACCCAATCACCTTCCTCAATGACTTTGGTCCTAAACCTTTTATTATAGTGTTGGGTCAGTCGTTGTTGATAAGCCGCCGTTCGCATCTGAACCTCATCTTCAACTTCTTCGGTCAAATCTGGAGCAATGCGAAAATTCTCGACGTTCTCTTTTGGATGAAAATGAGCAACCTTATAGGTCAAGAAACCGACCTCTACGGGGAGAACTACCTCACAACCATAGACTAAAGAAAAAGGAGACTCACCTGTAGCTTTCCGCGGTGTAGTGCAATAGGACCATAACACACTCCCAAGCTCGACCACCCAATTATGAACTTTATCGCTCAACTGCTTCTTTAGCCCTTGCAAAATAGCCTTATTTGCCATCTCAATCTGCCCATTAGACTGGGGTAAGCCACCAAAGAAAAATAAAGAGTTGTCTTCATTTCATCACAAAAATTCTGGAAATGAGCGCTGTCAAACTGTCGCCCATTATCAGCAACAAGATCATAAGGAACTCCGAATCTCTAGACGATAGAATTCTTGAAAAAACTTATAATTTGTGCCGTAGTGATCGTAAGGAGAAGTGCCACTTTAATACATTTTGTGAAATGATCGATCGTTATTACCACGAAGTGGTTTTGACCCACAGACGGTGGGAAAAGACCTAAGATATCGATTCCGCACATGGAAAAAGGTCACACCTTATTGAGAGGCTGAAGATCATTAGGAGGTTGATGTTAAAAATAACCATGGATTTGGCAAGATTGGCATTGGTCTACATACTGCATAATGTCTTTCTTCAG
Source organism: Croton laevigatus (assembly GCA_949640765.1). Lineage (NCBI taxonomy): Eukaryota > Viridiplantae > Streptophyta > Magnoliopsida > Malpighiales > Euphorbiaceae > Croton > Croton laevigatus. The sequence continues at coordinate 6,497 of CATIWJ010048657.1, read as the reverse complement.
AATAGGCCATTAATATCCCAACAACAAGATCTTTCTCATAGTGGCTTTAGCTCCTTCATGGGCTCCAGCTTCCCCAAAGTGTATTTTGCCAAGAATGAATTGTCAATTCTCCTCCACAACACACCGAGCCCAATGGTGGAAAAAGACCTTTTATATAAAGTCCCTAGTTGGAATGAGTGCATGGCTGCTTTCTTTATCAGTTTAGTGGCCAAAGCTCTATCCTGTAGTAATTCTCTCGTAGTTAGATACTTAATAATAGATGTCATCCATGACGGTGCCTCCTTAATGAGCATGATCTCTAAATCTTTGATCCTTGGGGAAGTGGCGACCTCATATAAACAGTTACCATATATTTCCTCTTTAGCGACCTACTTTGCCCAGGCATAAACTTTTTAGTTCTGCTCTCTTCAAATTAAGATGATTTTACACACAGTGCCATGTTCCTTAAGGGTCTTAAGCAACCCCATTGTCTCCGCAAGGTATCTCTTTAGAATAGAATCACGAACTAAATATGCCCCTTGAACTTGATTAACTATCAACTTGGAATCAGAGAAAAGTATCAAAAAGAGAGGGCATACCTCTCTTGCCAAGTGAAGCCCTATAATTAATACCTTGTAACACCCCTTATAAGCTTACCGAAGTAGACCTATAAGAGGACTACACGTGTAATCCCCCTTCTAAACCCATGAGTCTAGAAGAAGCATTACTATTTCTTGGTTTTCGAGTCGGTTACCTGTTTATAATATTCATTTATAGTATAATTCATTCACATCATACATGACTAGTTTCTATTAACACATATGATTTATAGCAATACAAATATTCCCATATCCAAAAGAGTTTAATTACAATATTCAGTATCAATCCTAAATAGATTTTTGTGCATGCCGGACTAAAATATTCAAAATAACCAGAATCTATACCCAAAAGAATAGGTCTGCTGTGCTGATCAACTGGCTGCGACAAAAGACTATCTACTCAGCTGCTTTCTTCAACCTATGAGTTTAAACAGGTAAACTCGCTGAGCAAAACTATTGCTTAGTGGATGTTTAACCGAAATTTAAATAATCATATAAAAATTATTTTAAAACAATAAATAAATCATAACAAACATTTTAAGAAAATGAATAAGTAAAAGCGATTAAAAACATTAATACAATACATTCTTTGCTCTAATGGCTTTATAAGAACTCGAGGATAAGATTAAGGTTTCATTCTATCTTGGGGTACCATAATACCCATTTTTCATTTGAAAATTATATTCAGGCATTTGATTGAGTACCATAGTACTCAACATCTTTTTCATTAAACCGTGGCACCATAATACCCATAATCATGTTTTCCGCGGTTCTGAACCCTACGATGCATCGCAGTCTTATCTCTAGCGTTCTAAGCGGCCACATGAGCGTTAAGTCAATTAAACATCCATAAACGTTCATATATCTTAAGTTTCGCATAGCATCAGTGTTTCCCCCAATTGTCATACTCAATTTGTATCATTAAATGGTCAATACAGTATTCTCAAAGACAAATTGCTTTATATTCAAGTTTCGTAAGAATACTTTTAAAACCTTTCAAAACTGTTGTGGCCGTCGCGGGCACAAGGCCTTCATTTCCTGTTATGGTCGCGGTCGAGACTGTCACAGGGTGTGTGACAATCGAGGTCGCGCTTAAAACAATGGGCAGTCGTGCGCGCGACAAGCATAAGGGCATGACGGTCGCGTGCGCGATGAATGCCTTAATTAACCACTGACTCTGCACTAGGTAGTCGCGAATGCGTCAATCACACCGAAGTGTGACCGTCACGAGTGCGACACCTTTGTGAGCAGACGAGTTTTTCTGCATTTTCAAGTCCAACTTTCAACCCAACTTAAATACTTAAATTCCAACATATAGATCACAGCAAATACATTTAATAGGACTTATTTCAAAAGAGAAATCAAGGAAATCATGGCATTATTCAAACCTTCATAAAAATCAACTCAATATGTAAAAATTCAAGAAAACCAAAATAAGTCTTAAGGAAAATATGGTTAAAGCATCAAACCTCAAATATGAGCTTCCTTTAGGTTCAAGCATGCTCTTTCCCTTTGTCTACAACCTTAGCTTCCAAATCTAGAAATAAAAAACATATATATTTAGTTTCTAGCAAATATAGACTCAAACCCTAATTTTCTTTTCTTAAGGTTCTATCATACTTTAAATCTCAACTACCTCTAACTAGATTATCCATTCTTGATAATTTTTTAGCATGAGAATAGAAGCTCTAGCTTGATTTTTACACAAACCCTAACTTAGCTCTTACCTCTTAAACCTTCAAACTTTCTTTGAGATTCTTGACTTTAAGATAGCTGTTAAATGACGGGACATCAACATGATCCCCTTGCTTGGTACCAGAGAACTCAGCAACAAAATCAACCAACACCTGGGCCTTTAATGTCTTTCAAGGCTCGTAGCGAACATCAAATTCACTTAGCGGTATAGACCACTCCATCATTCACCCAGATGTTTCCGATTTCAACAACAACTTCTTCAAAGGAAGAGATGTTCTTACATAAGTAGCGGGGGCTTAAAAATACTGGTGCAACCTTATAGAGCTGATCAGAACAGCGTAAGATACTTTCTTAATAGTCTGATACTTGACTTCAGCTCCCTTCAACACCTTACTAGTATAATAAATAGGAAATTATTCTACTTGGTCTTCTCGTACAAGCACAGATGCAATGGTCTCATTTATTATTGCTAAATAAATATACAAAATTTCTCCGACCACCGGTATGCTAAGTAAAGGGGGAGTAGATAAAATTTTTTTAATTTCTTCAAAGGCTTGTTGACAATTATGATCTCGGGAGAAATCCTTTCCTTTATTAAGAAGCATAAAGAATGGTAAATATCTCTTGGTAGTACAAGATAGGATTCGACCTAGAGTCACCAGCCGTCCATTTAAAATTTGAACTTCATAAAGAGAACGCGGGGGTTGCATGTTGAACACTGCCTTTATCTTTTCTGAGTTAGCCTTAATTCCATGATGTGATACCATAAAGGCAAAAACTTTTCCTGCTTGAACTCCAAAGCCACACTTCTTTGGGTTGAGATTAAGCTTGCATTGATTAAGAATTCCAAATATCTCCTCTAAGTCACAAACATGCTTTTCGGTCGACCTGCTCTTGACAATCATATCATCAATGTAAACCTTTATGCTTCTTCTTATCAGATCCTGGAACATCCTATTAACCAGTCTCTGATAAGTCGCATTCGCATTCTTCAAACTAAAAGGCATAACCTTATAACAATAGCTAGCCCTTTCGGTAACGAAGCTAGTCTTCTTAGCATCCTCAAGATCCATCATTATTTAGTGATAACCACTAACCGCGTCCATCAATGAATAAAAGACGTACCTGACCATAGATTCCACCAAATTATCAATATTGGGAAGAGGGTAGGAGTCTTTAGGATAAACTTTATTAAGGTCGGTAAAACCCACACACATGCGCCATTTACTATTCATTTTTTTTACCATAACAACATTAGCCAACCATTCGACATAATCAACTTCAGTAATGAAGCCTGCCTTTCTAGCTTAGCACCTCCACTTCAATTGCCTCTTCCTTCTCCTTAGAATGTCATCGTTTCTTTTGGACAACCAGAGGGTAAGATGGATCTATACTCAACTTATGAGTAATAACCGAGGGATAAACTCCTATGATGACTTCTGGTTTCCAAGAAAAATAGTGTACTTCTCTCGTTAAGAAGTCTTTCACCAATTCAGATTTCTCCCCCAACCCTAGACCCACCTTGGCCATCTTTCCATCCTATAATATCACCTCCTATGTAACACCCTTTATCAGCTTACCAAAGTAGACTTATAAGAGGGCTACACGTGTAACTCCCTTTCTAGACCCACGAATGAATCTAGAAGAGGCGATGCTACTCTTGGTTTTCAAATCGGTTATCTACATTTCACTTCAATTAAACTATAGCTAGCACTTAAAATAATTCTCCCTGATATCCTCCTCCTCAAGTTGATCATACAAACATTTCAATACTTACATACACATAACCACAAACATTCATCAATAATCTACTAATGTCTAAAACATCATAATTCTATATAACATTCTTAGTTCTAATTACAAAATATCATTACAGATATATGATCATCCTTAGTGAATTCATGTACATGCCAGTGTAACTAATACAAAAATAATTATATACCAAAAGAATATTGAGGTTGCTGCTGAAGACGGCTGGTTGCGACAAGACTTCTAGATTCTACTCTTTAACCTACGAGTTTAAACAGGTAAACTCACTGAGCAAACTATTGCTCAGTGGATGCTTCAACCAAAGTTAAAATATAATATTTATATAAAAAGTATTTAAAAAACTTTTAAGTAAAACATAGTAGGCATTTGTAAGAAAAATAAAGGAATATAATTTAATAACAGTCAAACATACATTCAAGTTACATTTAGCTCTAGTGGCACTCAAAAGAACTTGACAATAAGAATCAGGGCCCTATGCATATCACGTATAGCCATTTATAGACTATTACGCTAATATCATAGGTTATATATTCTTATTCTTTTCCATATCCAACACGTATTCCGTATAGCCATTTATAGGCTATAACGCCAATACGGTTTTCACATATTATATCATTATTTGTATCAATATCATATCATTTTCGCGGTTTAACCCTACGATACATCGTATTCTTATCACTAGCATTCTAAAGCGAGCCACATGAGCATTTAAATCAAATAGACAATTATAACCATATACGTATATCATTTCATTCTCAAGTTTCATATTTCATCACTATCTCATTCCAACTCATCATACTCAATTTACGTTATCAAATAATCAATAATGCTATTCAAAACCAAAGCTCTTTCCATTCAAATCTTGCAGAAGTACATTTAAAAATATTTCAAAACTGTTGTAACCGTCATGAGCGCTACGTGTGTCGCAAGCGTGAGGCCTTCTTTATATATTTCCATCGCGAGCAAGGCTTCCACAGGGTATGTGACGGTCGCGGACGTGTTGAGGAAATGGGCAGTCACGAGCGCGACAACGACACGGGCTGTGATTGTCACGTGCGCGATGAATGCCACAAAACCCTTCCAATTCTCCACAAAGTAGCCGCGAGCATAACAACCACACCGAGGCGTGATGGTCGCGAGCGCAACACCTGTGTGACCAGACGAGTTTCTTGCATTTTCAAATCTAACTTAAATTCATAAGATTTCAAAACCTAATTCACTTCAAATACATTTAATAGGACTTATTTCAAGAGTAAAACCAAGAGAATTATAGCATTATTCAAATCCACATCAAAACTAACACAAATATTCAAATTTCAAGAAATCAAAATAAAACTTAAGTAAGAATTTGGTTAAAGCATCAAACCTCACAAAATTGAGCTTCCCTAAGCTCAAACAAGCTCCTTGCCCTTCTCTTTGGCTTTAGCTTTTCAAATCTAGTATGAAAATATACATTCATTTAGGTTTTGTTCAAAAATAACCCAAACCCTAACTTCCCCTTTTTAGCTTTCTATAAACCTCTAAATCCTTACTATTAATCACTTAATCTACCTCCACATTAACCATTCTTAGCATAAACATTAAGAGATCTACTTATTTTCATAAACCCTAGCTAATGTTCAAGTCTTACCTCTAAGTTACTTAAAAGCTCTTCCTTAGTTTAGTCTTCCCTTGTGATTAGCTTAAGAAAATCTCTCTTTAACTCTTGAGGAAGGGTCAGCCTTGACAAAGATGGAAGTGGAAAGTGAAGATGTTGAGGGAGATGGTAGGAGTTAGTGGAAGAAATGAAGGAGTAGAGAGGAGAGAGGGGTGGTGGGTTAGAAGGGAGGAGAATGGAGAGGAATCTCTAGAATTTTGAAGAAGAATGGAGATAATTTGGTGAAATTCTTGGCATGGGTTTTCATATACCCATATATATATAATCACTTGGGCTTTGGCCCAACTATAACCCATTCTCATTTTATGTAACATTTTGAAATCTGATAACCCCGAAAGTATAAATAATCTAATAAGGGTTACTAATAAGAAATTATGAGAATAATACACCATGAAGAAAGGTAAATAAATGACATAAAAACAATAAATATAAGGTAAATGTAAGGTAAATATGAGGTAACTAAAGAGAGATAAGGAAGTACTACCTCCGTATTTTATGATTCTTTACATTTCTTTTTCATCAATACCAACACAAATCAGCTTTTCACCAATATCAAGACAGAAATAATAATAAACAATTACTAATCCTCTAAAAACTTACTTTTTCACCAATACCAATAAAAAAATAATACTAAACAATTACAAAACGTACTATAAATGGAAATGTAAAGAACCATAAAATACACCCAAAAAGAAAAATGTAAAGAATCATAAAATACGGAGGTAGTAGAAAATATGGTAAATACGAAGTAAATAAAAGTAAATAAATTATAAGTAAAGTAGATAAATGATAAACGA
>CATIWJ010048627.1:0-10199 GCA_949640765.1 Croton laevigatus | reverse complement strand
GCATTTTTGTAATACCTTGATTCAGTGGGAGTTATATTTTGGATGTTCTATATTTATTTTATGCATAATAAAGTTTTATGATTTTCATTATTTATATCTCTGAATTCGTTTATGGATTTTGGATTGATCTCCATAAAGAATAAAGTAGGACCAGTTGGAAATAGGCATGTTTTGAGACTACATTGCATGTAATTTCCATGCCACTCATCCATACTTGATCTATGTCATTGAATGTATTGATATGATGAACATGGAAGGTTTACTTACTAATAAGTGCTTATTTTATATATATATTTTGTGTAAAGTTTTGCTTAATTTCAATTTTATTTGGTGTTGAATTTAAATTGAAGCACTTATTTTGATTATTTTTATTTTACAGGTCATAATCGAGCATTCGTATGAAAAGGAACAGAAATTTGGTTTTAATGGAAGTATTTTGGGAATAATTAGTTGTGTTTTGGGACTTGATTGGAATTATGTAGCATGTTTAGGGGGTGGTTATTTCGTTATTTTTCAAGTCTCAGCCAAAACACATAAGGTTGCTGCGTCTTGGTCTTTAAATTAAGCTGCAAAATGGAGCACTTCAATTCAAGGAAAGAAGGTTGTGTCCAAAACGCAGCTCAAGGTTGCGTTTCACTTAGTGGGTTTAGGTCTAGCAGAAAACGCAGACATTAGGTGCGTTTTGAATAAAAGAAAATCAGAGGCAGCAGTGATTGTGGGGTCTGGACGCCGGCGTTTTAGAGGAAAAGATGGGTCTGTACTGTGCGTTTTGGCTTGCTAAAACAGAAAGTAGCAGCGTGATCTGATGGACGAATTTTAACAAAGAATTACAGCTTGAGAAAGGGAAGGAGACTGATTTGAGTGGAGATTGAAGACCGAATTTGGTGGGTATTGATTTTGGGAAGCAAAGTGTACAGAGATAGAAAACAAGGAAGGTACAGAGACTTAGTTCATCGGGGTTTCCTTGGGAAAAGTTGGGAATTCAAAAAAATCAAAGAGAGAAACGGAAGAAACGGAGATTTTGAATCAGACTTCACGATTTAAAAAAATAAAAGCCAGAACAACGCAGAAAAAAGGGGAGATACCAGATACGAAACAGAGAAGAGAGAAGGAGGAAACAGGCCCAATAGAATTGAATATCTGGGTGTTTCTCTTCGTCTTTGAGATCAAGAAATGAAGCACAGTTCCTGATCTTCATTATCGAAAAATCAAGAACAAAAGGGAGCAGTAACTGACGGACGAACGAAAGGAGAACGCAGAGCAGAGGAAAAGGAGGACAATTAGAGGACAACCTGGAGCGAAAACAAATTCAGTGAAGCAACCAGTTCACACCGAAAATCAGAGTTGAATTGAAGCTGGAGCCGGACGCCGGAGATAAGAAGGAAGCAGAGCTGCACAACTGAAAATCAAAGCCTAGAAAGAAGGGTCTAAAACGGTGGCGTCTTGTGCATCACAGGGCAGAATTTTAATTAAGTCTTATTCTTGATTTTGTTTGCTTCCTTTTGTCCTATTTAATTTTTGTTGAAATGTTGACATGATGAACTGACTTTGAGTTTGTGTTTAGAATTTGGAGATGAACGTTTTAGTTTATATTGTTGATTGATTTGTTTAATTAATTTGACTGTTGTCGATGTTGAGATTTAATTGTGATTATAATTGTCTTGAATTAATAATTGCTAGCATATTAATTCGAATTTGTTTTTTGCATTGTGAGATTGAGAAATCCGCATGTGAATCGATCACTCATAATTGAAAGGAGTTGCATGCAAACCTAGAGATAGGTCGACATAAATCCTCTGGATTGGGGTCAAACCCAATACTGGGAATTCACAGAATAGTTTAATGCAAGACTAGGGGTTTTAATTAGAACGAGAGTTCAATTAATCAACCTAGGATTAGACGTTAATTAGCTCGAGAGAGTGATTAACATAATTTAGGAGTTTCTACGGTCCAACGACGGTAACAATCAATTAAATTAAATGAGTCAGGTTTATATTTTAGGGGATTCAAAATCTAGACACTGCTTGATAATTCTCTGTTGTTTTCTTTTGGTTTTCTGAAGTGAATTACTGTTATTTGTTTCTTGTTCATTTGTCATTTTTAATTATTCAATTCAAACGCTTAATTTGTCGGCTAGATATTAGAGAGAGAGTTAGTACTAGTAATCGATAGTCCCTGTGGGATACGACACTCGGTACTCCGGTAGCTATATTGCGGAACGGTAGGTGCACTTGCCTAACGGTCCGTGGCGTAGTCGCTCGGTCGCATATCACTTACGCTCATATGTGAGGACAGCCGCTATGATCTCATATTGATATAGGAGATGGACCAGATTGAAACTAAGGTGAAGTCTAAAGAAAATAGCATAAAGATGTGCACATAAAGAATTTATTTGATATGATTGTTTCTGATTTTATATGTAGCCCAAGTGGGAAATTGTAAGGTTTAATTTCTATTTGGTGGGCTAACATATGTAATAGAACAATTATATTAAATGAGCTATTTTGTCAGTGGGTTAATTTTAAGTGGTTCATTGTGGAAACCTGTAGACTTCAAATATTCGTTATGGGTTTAATGGGTGGATACCGTGTTACCGACTCAATTAGGCTTAATGAGATCCTATTGGGTTAGTATATAAAGAATATATTAGGTTATGGTCCCCAATACATCAAATCCCTATTATTCTATTCTTTCCCCATCAGAGACTGAAAACTAAGGAACTAAGGAACACTGAGGGATTTGGTTGAGGAAGATCCAACCTGTTAGCAATTGTTCATCATTCAATTCTGCAAAAGGATCGATTGCTACAATGAAGTCAGGTACGCTTCTGCATTGAATTTATTCATCAATAATTGAACATGATTGCTTATGGTTTATTAAGGATTAAACTCCTACATTAATTACATCATATCAAATCCCTAATTATATCCCCAAATTACAGTAAACCAAATCCCAAATTACAGCAAGTCCTATTAAGGAATAATATATTTACAACACATTGACAGCTGGTCTTGACACATTAGCCACCAAAGTACTCATGCCAAGCAATTTTTTGTTCCGTTCAATTATTACTGTTCCAAAAAATAAAAATAAAAATAAAAAATCAGTATTCTTTCTTTTCAACAGACATGCATATGTATATTAATTTGGAAGGAAAAGAAAAAACTACTCTCCACCATAATATGTAATGACAATGAAAAGCATAGAAATATTAACATATTACTTCTTTTTCCCTTCTCCTTGAGCCAAAAATAAGCAAATAGCAAGCTGATTATCATTGTTGTAAAAATCGCTTTTTAACTAAAATCAGTGGAAAGATTGGAAAAGTGTAATTACATAGTATATTCAAATAAATAAATATATTAACAGCTTTCATGATCATGACCAACTTCTGCATATAAATCTTTTCCCTTCAGCACAGCTAAACACCAAAAACAATAGGTATAGCAAATTTTGTTTCTTTCAATTTTTATTTTTTGTTAACAGATTCTTATTATGGTCTTGTTTCTTGAAAGCGGTATTGGTGGTTTTTTATTTTCTGCAGATAATTAATTCAGCAAAAGAAATCTAAGAAATTAATTTTGGCCAAACATAGCAGCAGAAAATCCATATAAGAAAGATGATTGAGAAATGAAAAGTAAAGAAATAAAAACCTGAACAAGCTAGAATCCACAGGGAAGATGCACCGAAATTCGGAGAAGATGATCAAGAAAAGTAAGATTTGAAGAGCAGAACAAGAGGAATGAACTCTGCTACACATTTGTAATCTTTGACCTGATCAGCCTCTCTTTTAAATTGGTAATGTTTTTTATAAGAAAAATCTATAGTAACTACACCCATTATATGCTGCATGTTCTAAAATTTTTGGACTTTGAAAACCTATGAGTTTAGTCACCCCCAGTAGTAAGTAGGCATCTGGCAAGAAAATAGAATATATAATTATTGACCCAGACATAAACTGCAGATACTACAGAAATAACCAATATATCCTTCCTTTTGAAGAATAAGGCCTAGTAATCCTTTCAGGATTGAGGCAAGGCTGCATTTAATAGCTATTTTTGTGGCATTTGAAGTCCCTAGAGGTTTAGCCCTTGACTCTTAAAACAGTTAAATAATACTCTTACAGCTAATTTTGCAGAAGAGTCTTTTAGTGTCCTCCCAATTTTCGTCAGAGCTTTGCCAAAGAACTCCTCTGCTTCTGCCTTGTGACAGATCATCTTTGCCATAAAAAAATAAAAGCTCATTCAGACATTTCGTTGAACAAATGGAATGCAACTTTGAATTCAAAAACATCATTAAGACATGAAATCAAACTATTATCAATTTTCTTTGTGCTAACTGATGTTTTTCTCTATCGTATTTTTCGCAATTTTCATCTTTCAGACGTTCAAAAAGAGAAAAGAAAAGTAAAGATATAAACAACTGCATGGATATTTTTTTTTTAATCATACATTTACCATCGACGTCAAACTGAAAAAAATCAAACTTCTGCCATAGAAAGAAAACTTACGCCATATTTCCAATTGTTTAGAAATGCAAACCAAGAGAGATCTACCATTACCACTGGGCTAATTGGAGATGTACTGTGAAATTTCAGCCAATTTGAAGCAGAAACAGAAGCTATCTTTAGTAGCAGCATCCTCCCATTCAACTTGTTTCCACCAATCTTCCTCTGCTATGATCTTTACATCTTCAATGTCAGATGCAATTCTCTTTGTACTATTGTCATTGAGTGGAAGCTTCTTGAGCAGTGGGCAGTTAAATAGTTGAATTTTCTTAAGGAATTGAAATGGCAATGCCCTCCAATATATACTCCTAGTTTTAGATAGGGTCTCAAGCTCAAGAACTTCAAGTTTTGCAAATGGATTCCTATCTGGATTCAAAATTTTTCAGAAATCCAAAAATCTATCAAATCTCTCCTACTAATTGTGAAATCGTCCAGGAACAAGCTGAAAAATAACAAACAATGCCAAACAGCATCATCGGGCTAACTTTCATAGTTGAAATTTAAAATTGTTGTCAGTCGAGAATCTTCATATGTTTTCCTGCAAGCCATGGCACAGCCATACAAAGATAGAATGGAATACCAATGCAGAGGTTTGAAATTTCCTTGGCCACCTCAATGATATTTGGATCACTAGTAAATATATCTTCACCCATCTTCTTTCTTCAGCCAACGAAGGTAAAACTCTCTTTGAACCCCCATGCAGGCGAAATTATGCTGATAACGGGCAGAGACTATTACTTTGAACTTATTCAATATTTCCGGCTGGGGAACTCCAAGACTTCCAAGGTTGATATGGCACTGCACATCATCTAAACTCAAGACAAATTTACTTTGAATAATACATCATCGATGCAATTAGCTTTCTATTCAGTGCCTTTCTCCATCCATTTCTCATCTAAAGACCATATCCTTCTCCATATTTCATTTTGAACATTACTCATGATACTGTAACCCATATCACAATCATTGCTTGAACTGATTATCTTGTCCTGGATTGCTCTCAAGAGAGCAGTTCTGCCATAGCCAGCCAGAGCAGTTATGGCAAGAATTCACCCTTTTTTCCCCATAATCCAATTCCTGATCCCTTGGAAATTATATTCGAAGCCTACCATTTTTACTGTTGTCATCAATTGAATAGATGTTTTGCCAATACTTGTTTTGAAGTTTATAGTGAGACTGTGAGAGAGAGAAATCCAAGTAGCCAAACAGCAATCACATGTTCAAGAAATGGAAAACTTATATGGAATTGGATGGAAGAGAGATACTGAAAACCAGAGTTTTTGTTGCATTATCCTCGAAAAGGGCTTTGATGGCAGCTAGGATTTCTTGATCTTGAGCCATTCTCATCTTTGTTGTCCCCATTTCTTTATTATTGAAGGATTTATTCTATAACAAATATAAATAAATCAGTTGGGAATAGATAAATACCTCGAAATCGACGAACGTATTCCCACGTGCAGAAGCAATGGATCGTGTACACTAGGCCATCAATAGGATATAAAACCCTAAAGCGCAATATCACGATCTAAGAGCTTTGAGAGGAAAAGAATGGAATGTTTTTGGGAGAAACGGCGTAGAGATGAAAGAAAACGAAAGAACGTAAGTTCTATGTTTCTTACGTATCCCTAATTCTTTATTAGGGATGCTTATATACGTGATGGGTTATTTGGGTTACCCATTAACCCAACAACCCATCACTATTGGGTCTACCCATGATCCAAAAGTCATGCGCAGATATATATAATTAATTAATATTTAATCAGTTAATTAATTCTAACATCTCTCACTCGCACATGACTGACCTCTTATCTGTCATATCCAATCTCAAAATTATACAAGCAAATAGATCGTGGGCCAGCATACCTCGAGAGCTCAAATGTCGTATACCTGTAAGGGACATACGACGTCTCGATAATCCATTAAAGGTTCCTCCATTATCTAGAACGTATACCTTACCCCAGAATGTCTCTATGCATTCATTGCTACTCACAATCAATCTCTAGCATTATTTCATTCATTCACTATCATAAACTCATATACGATAAGCTGATTAGCTAAACAAATGAAACTATGAATGCTGTCAACAACAATCTTGCCCTCATACATCATTTCCTTTGTAATGACTTGACTTTTTGATCCAGACAAAACTCTTTACGCCGCATAACTCATGACCATAGACACTTTCACTAAAACCATAGAGTGAAGTCATACTCTAGAAATATGCCCCAGGTCATAAGGGTAAATTTCCAAAACCACATGTCATCAAATAGAGTCTCACAATAGGAAAAATTCGAGATCACAGAACCTTTGGTTCGTAATTTTTCCCTTTGGTTCATAATTTTTCCCTTTGGTTCATAATTTGTCCATCTCTTGGCCACTTTCAAGCACATATGGTATGATACATATGTTATGGTGTCTTCCTTTTTCCATTTGAAAATGTGTGCATGTTTCTTACACTATACTGTGCATGTTCTTTACACCATACAGTTTGATCTTAACTTTTTAAGATCGATACTGGTTTTTAAGACAGAACTAATCCCCAAAAGAAATTCACAAATTCCTTTACTTGCTCGATAGTAAGATTTTATCTTGGTCACAGCAAGACGGCATCACAAATTAAATAAGCTCTCAATTATTTAAAACGTTGCCTCATCTTAATTTTGTTGGACATACCAAACAAAATTAAGGCAACACCCATGTGAGTAGGTGGCTTCTGTCCAACATGACTTTCAATAAATATTAATGTCATATACATTCATAACATAAATGTCTCATACATTCATAATATAAATGTCTCATACATTTATAATGTAAATGTCTCATACATTTAACAAACATATATATTACTTAGTGAACTTGAAATGTATTTATTACAAAAATAAAAACATTAATTCATGTTACTTATACATGAAAACTTTAAATACATCATCAAAGTCTATGCAAAATAAAAGGCCTGACATGTTTTTGAAACAAATCTCTAGAAACGGTCTTGGTAAGGGGATTATATTTTGCATAAGGATGTATTTTATGTTCACTTCTGCTTGTGCAACCAAATATTTCACAAATTGATACTTAATATCAATACACTTAGCTTTACCATGGAACTTGAAATCCTTAGTGTAAGCAATTGATGATTGACTAGCACTCATAATTGTCAATATCCTTTTCACTACTCTTTAATATGCTTTGCTTGGGTTGGATTGAAATATGCTTACTAACCCAATCAGCATATCAGATATCCAATCTTGTACACAACATAGCATACATTAGACTCCCAACTGCATTAGCATAAGGAATGGTTCTCATGTCCTCAAAATCCTTTTGACTTTTTGGACACATTTCCTTGCTAAGGACTTTTCCTTTACAAATGGGGTATCCATAGGTTTTGCCATATGCATATTAAAATGCTTTAGAACTTTTTTTATGTACGTTTCTTGTGAAAGTGGGAAGATTCTCTTCCATGATTTCTTGAAATCTTAATTCTAATAATATATGCCACGTCACCCATGTCTTTTATCTAAAAATTGGACGATAACCAATTTTAAATATCCATTAAATATGACACGTCATTTCTAACCAATAAAAGGTCATCAACATATAATGTCATTATTACAAATTTAGCTTTAGATCTTTTGCAGTTAAATACAACGGTCCTCTTCCACTGCAGAGAATTCATATGACTCAATTGCATTGTGAAAACGAATACACCATCGTTTGGACGACTGCTTTAGTCCATATATCAACTTTAATAGTTTGCAAACCTTATGTTCACTATCTTAAAGTTCGAAACCTATAGGTATTTCCATATACATTTCCTCATCCAATTCTCCATTGAGAAATGCAATCTTTACATCCACTTGATGTAACTCTAGATCTAAATTTGCTACTATGGCTAGAACTAGTCTAATGGAAATTACTCTAACAATAGAAAAAAATGTCTCTACATAATCAATCCCATGTTGAGTATACCATTTAGCAACTAAGTGAGCCTTGCATCTTTCGATACTACCATCCGCTTTGTGTTTTATTCTTAGAACTCATTTTTCCTTATCGCTTTGTGCCCTTTCGGAAGGTTAGTTAGAGTCCAAACTTTATTAGACTCCATTGATGACAACTCATCTTCCATTGCTTTAATCCACCTATCCTTAGCAAGATATGATAGAGCTTCAGACACATTCTTGGGCTCATCATGATCTAGTAGGTCAACTAAAAGGGCATGACTAGCATTCTCATCATCCTCACGATAACGTGAAGACAAAGTCCTTTTTCTTTTAGATATTTGCAACTCTTGATCTTCATGAACAAATTCACTTGGATCTAAGAAGCTTGGATTTGGATTTGGACTTAAACTCCCACTGGAATTAGATTCCATATCCATTTGGATTTATTAGGTTCCATATTTATATTTTCACTTAACTAATTATTCCCATCAAACTCATGATCAGGAACATTCGCCTAAAGATCACCATCTTCAGACTCAAGATTTCTCCCACTCGAATAGAGTGATCCGTAAGTGTCTAAATCTATAGTTTCATAAAGTGAAAAAAAAAATTCTTGACCTACGTCTCCTAACTTCGGAAAGTGATATTCAATAAATGTCACATCTCGTGATTCTATTTCTATTACATGACCATTTTTTTTGCTCACATACTATGATGTATCCTTTTGATACTTCAGTGTATCTGACAAAGACACACCATTTACCTTGTGGGCCTAATTTTCACAAAATTTGCTTGAGGTGTCATGTACATAAGCAGAGCACCCCTATGGGCGAAAATGGCATAGGTCGGACTTTCGTCCTGTCCACAACTCATATGGAGTCAGTGTAACAGATTTAGAGGGCACACGATTCAAGACATATGCGGCTGTAAGCAATGCATCTCCCCAAAAGGAAATGAGCAAATTTGCTTGTGCCATCATAGATCTCATCATGTCTAGGAGAGTCTTATTTCTCCGTTCGGCAATACCATTTTGTTGCGGGGTTGTAGGAATGGACAACTGATGTTCTATTCCTTTTTCATCACATAAAGTTTTGAATTTATCCCACAGATATTTCTGACAACGGTCAGTTCTCAAAGCTTTAATACTTTTGTCTAATTGATTCTCAACGAGATCCATAAATCTTCTAAAGCATCCTAAGGCTTCAGATTTGTAAGATATCAAATAGATGTGACAATATCTCATATAGTCATTTATGAAGGTGATGAAATAATGATCCCCATGCCTAGCCCTAACATTCATTGGTTCACACACATAAGAATGAATTAAATGCAAAGGAAGTTTAGCCTTAGTTGCTTTACCAAATGGTTTCCTAGTTAGTTTCTCTTTTAGGCAGTGCTTGCATATTGGTAACTCAACCTTTTGTAAGTCACCTAATAGGCCTTATTTCGCGAGACGACTCATTCGCTCTTGGTCAATGTGATTTAAACGTGCATGCCATAAGTTATTCACATCATGATGTGAATATCCAATAAAAGAAAAACTAATATTGTTATGTAAATTGACTCGTTCAACATTCACAACAATAAAAAAGTTCAGTACACAACCAAACCTATAAACCATTGTATCCAAACATAGAAAAACACTATCATCCTCCAAAAACAAATTGAAACCTAGTTTCATCAAAACCAAAACAGAAAGTAAATTTTCTGCGAATATTCGGAACATGAAGTACATCATGTAGGTATAGAGT
>CATIWJ010048595.1:0-57928 GCA_949640765.1 Croton laevigatus | reverse complement strand
TAAGTTAAGTTACAAGATACGAGCTACAAATAGTAATAAATGGAATTAAAGTAATACATAAGAGGAATTCAAAACTACTAATATTAGAAGAAATATATAGTAAACGAGAGATTAATAAAATTGTGATTATACTTGTTAAGCTAGATGGTGAGGAGATAATGTAATTGGACAAAGGACACGGAAAGCAACAGATGAATAAATCAACATCGAATCAGGTTTAGTACTTTGCTTTTATTTACTGCAATATTATATATATGGGCAATGATGTGAACATGTGATGTCTTATCTGCCATGCTGTGCTGCTAATTGACATACGTGCCATTTGTAAATAATTAATGTGTGAGATTGAACTGAGTAAAAGTAAAGTACCCACTAAGCATAACGCTTAGCAAGTTTAGTGTCTGCTAAACTTGTAGGTTATGGAAAGACGCAAAGACAACTAGAACAGTCAAATAAAGTCAGGCTCACCAGAGACACTTAGCATGACATATGCTGCGCAACAAAAGCCAGAAGTCAGAACAGACAACAGCATAAAGAAACAAAAAAAAAATTTCTCAGGTAATGTTCTGTATACCAGTAAACATCAGTATGTAGCACTTCTTTGGGGTCTACTACAAGGCCTAGAAGGGGTGTTACATGATGTTCAGCCTTAACTCGTTGACAAGTTAAGCATTTAGTCACACACCATACAATACTTTTTTTCATTCCAGGCCACCGATACGTTTTCTTCAAATTTTGATACATTTTTGTACTTCTTGGGTGCATAGCATAAGGACTACTGTGGCCTTCATACAAGATTTGTTCTCGTATCTCCCCCGTTCTGGGCACAACCAATCTTTCTTTATAACATAAGGCGCCATCTGATCGTATTTGAAAATTGTCTCCCCGATTTTCCTGCTTCTGCTTCTTCCACTTCCTAACTTGTTCATCTACTTCCTGAGCTTTCTTGATCTACTGTAACAGTACAGGTTGTACGTGTATTTTTGCTACTACATTTTTATCCTCTGTCTCTTCTGCTGTTACTCTTATTGCACGCATTGCTGCTACTAACTTCCTGCTAAGTGCATCTGCCACGACATTGGCCTTGCCGGAATGGTAGTTTATTGTATAATCATAATTGGCCAATAGTTGAACCCCTTTCCTTTGCCGCAAGTTTAAATCCTTTTGATATGGCAAGTACTTCAGACTTTAATGATCGGTGTATATGTAGCACTTTTCACCATAAAGATAGTGCGGCCACGTCTTAAAAGCCAATACTATTGCTGCTAATTCCAAATCATGGGTAGGATAATTCTTTTCATGGGGTTTGAGTTGTCGAGAAATGTAGGCTACCACCTTCCCTTCTTGCATCAATACACAGCCGAGTCCGATGTGTGAAGCATCGCTGTAAATCACATAATCTTTACCTGATTCCGGCTGCGTAAGTACGTGTGCTTCGGTAAGTCTAGTTTTTAGTTCCTCAAAACTCTTCTGACATTTAACTGTCCATTGAAATTTCACATCCTTTTGTAAAAGTTGGGTTAGAGGTGCGGCAATTATGGAAAATCCTTTTACAAATCGTCTGTAATATCCAGCTAATCTAAGGAAACTTCGCACTTCGGTTACTGTCTTTAGTGGTTTCCAATCTAACACTGCTTCTACTTTCTTTAGGTCCACTCTGATCCCTTCAGCTGACACAATATGCCCTAAGAAAGCCACTTCATTCAACCAAAACTCATATTTGTTGAACTTAGCATACAGCTGTTTTTCCCTCAATGTTTACAACACAATTCTAAGATGCTGGTCGTGCTCTTCTCGGGTTCTAGAATACACCAATATGTCATCTATGAATATGACCACAAATTGATCTAAGTATGGGTGGAATATCCTACTCATTAATCCATGAATACCGCAGGTGCGTTTGTAAGCCCGAATGTCCATATCGGGTCCTAAACGCAGTCTTTGGTATATCTTTTTTTTTAATCCTCAATTGATGATATCCAGATCTTAGATCAATTTTTGAGAAAACTCCTGCACCTTTAAGTTGGTCAAATAGATCGTCTATGCGTGGTAAAGGATATTTGTTTTTAATCATTAACTTGTTCAAATGTCGATAGTCCATGCATAATCTTAATGATCTATCTTTCTTCTTGACAAATAATATCCATGGTGAAACTCTGGGTCGTATGAACCCTTTATCTAAGAGCTCTTGCAGTTGAGTTTTAAGCTCCGCTGGAGCCATTCGGTAGGGTGCAATGGAAATTGGTGCCGCTCCTGGATAAACTTCGATACCAAACTCTACCTCCTTTCTGGGTGGCATACCGGGCAGTTCCTCAGGAAACACGTCTGGAAATTCACAAACAGTGGGGATCTTTTGTAACTCGTTGGTTTCCTTCTTTGCTTCCAACGCGTAGACCAAGTATGCTTCACATCCTTTTTGCACCAATCTCTTGGCGGTCATGGATGAAATAATATTGTTAAGATAATCTCTTCTTTTCCCCACCAAGGTGATTTCTTCTCCTTCTGGTGTTCGCAATGTCACTTGCTTCTGTTCGCAATCCACCAGCGCTTTATGTTTGGATAACCAATCCAAACCAAGAATTACGTCAAATTCTCGAAAAGGCAATGCCATCAGATCTCCAAGGAATTTCTTCCCATGAATCTCAATTGGGCAGTTCTGGTATACCTTCCTCATGACTACTTCGTCCCCTAAAGGACTAGTAACTTTCATCCCAATTTCATCCATAGCTACACTTAAATTTTCTAATTTTGGATTCATCATGCATATATATGAATATGTGAAGCCCGGGTCTATTAAAGCATAAACAGAAGTATCAAACATATATATCTGACCTGCTATGACGTTTGGTGCTTCCTCATTTTCTCTTGCTTTCATAGTGTACATCCTAGCAGGTGTTTAACTTTCCGGCTTACTGGCTACTTCAGACTGTGTCAGTCGGCCACCTTCTTGGCCTCGACCTCTTCCTCTTCCTCTTCCCGTACCTACATTTGAACCTTTCGATTGTGCGGGATTCCTATTCTTCGCTTTGGGGCAGTCCTTTGCTATATGGTCAGATGAGCCACACACCAAACATTGTCCTGTTAAAAACCAACATTCCCCTGGGTGTCGCTTGTGGCAGTGTTCACATTGGGGATATGTGAACCTCTCTTCTATTGTATTATCAAATTGATTTGATCCGCCGAGGCCACGTCCGCAACCTCTTCCAGACCTACCCGTACTAGCCTCCGAGGCTGCTTGTCTAATTCCTCCTCCGGTGTAACCCTGACCTTGGTTACCCCTTTGATATCCTCCAGCGGATCCTCCTCCTCTGGATTTCTTCTTGGCTGATTAATAGTTTCCTGAGGTATTCTGGGTTTGACCACGTTTTTGCTGACTCTGCTGCCTTCGATTTCTTTGATTCTCCTGTATCTGTTCTAATTCCAATGCAGTTGACACAAAACTAAAAAATTCCCTAGGCGGTGGATTCACTAGTTGCATCTTTATCTCGTCTATCAGTCCTTCCCTGAAATACTTACAACATTCCACTTCATCTGTTATCATATTCTTTCCATACTTGCTCAATTTGGTGAATTTTCGCTCATATTCTGTTACTGTCATTCGATTCTGCCTTAAGTACATGAATTCCTTCCTTTTTTAGTCCAAATACATTTCTGATATGAATCTCTTTCTAAATTCTTGCAGGAAAAACTCCCAAGTTCTTTGTTCAGGTGGAACCCGTTTCCTAGCAGTGTCCAACCATTCATAAGCTTCTTTCATTAATAGAGAGGTTGCACAAACTAACCTTTCTTCAGAACTGCACTACAGCTGATCCAGTGCCCTAATAGTTCCTTCTAGCCAATACTCTGCTGCTGCAAAGTCCTTATCTTTAGCTGCTCGAAATTCCTTAGCTCCATACTTTCTAATTTTCTCAATAGGGGGTCGTCGATCCCGCTCCGCCACTGGAGCTGCTGGTGCTGGTGGCGGTGATGGTTAAGCGACCCCAGCAATCTGCTATAAAGCAGCTGCCATTTTCCTTAGTATATCATTTTGATTTGGTGGTTCAGATGCAGCTGGTTCAGGTGTTGTTTCTTGCACCTCCTCGGGTGCGATTATTCCGGAAGCTTGAGATTCCATCTCTGCTTCCATTGCTCGTTGAGATTCTTGAGACATCCTACAATGATTACAAATATTTCATATATTATCAGTCCGGCATGGCAGCACATATGTATACATCTATTTTCTTTTTTCCTAAGTGGCATGTTTATAAAGCAATAAGGAAAAACAATTAATTAACAAACGTACTTTTATTTATTTACATATCATTTTTATACATCTGGTTAAACCCTGGTCATATGTACAAACCAAAATTAGGGTTAAAACCTACTAGTGCACTGTTGCAAAATATTTACAGGCCAAAAACAAAAGAACTCTCTCTCTCTAACTAACTCATGCCCCTGGCCTAGAGCTGGGGCCTTCACCTACTACTCGATCAAGTCTACATAAAGTAAAGGGAGGTACTCTTGAAAAAGGAACAACTGCATCATCATCTGCCTTTATATCCTCTGCAGGTCTGACTGGTGGTAATGGTGCTACCCTAGGGGGATAAGTGGCAGAGTCGGAGTCTCGTTCCTGACACTCGTCGTCAGCAACCGCTCCAGACTCCTCTGCTAGGACTACCTGATTAGAACTTACCCCATTGATCTGTGCTCTCAAATATCTAACTCGACCTTTAAGCTCTTCTATTTCAGTGTTCATTATACAAACTAACTCATTCAGACGCTCTATACTGTCACACTCCATATCTTTAATATGACGCAGAATAGCATTTTCCTCCTTAAGTTTTTGCATCTCACATTCGAATCCAGCCATCCTATTATGCGTCATATCAAATTTTTCCTCTAACCAGGACCTATCCTGCCCATTACTATCTTCCTCTCTCACATTACTACCAGTCTCTCTTTTTTTTATAGGTAACTGACTCTCTGGGATCTCACTATCCTCAATTGGCTTTTTGTGTTTCCCGTCCATCCTGTCTCAAATAATGAACATAATTATATCATAACCATATGAATCCTAACATACTCAGTTCCTCCTATATTATTTCTCCCAGAACCGGCTAAACCGGAGCTCTGATACCAATAAATATAACACCCCATCTAGGCTTTGTTGGAGACCTCGAAGGGGTGCTACGTCCTGGTATTGGAGCCGTGATATCCGTTATATGTTAAATTGTTAAATGAACATTTGCTTTACAAATGAGTTCTATTAAATACTTAACCAAATTTTAACTTTATTTTTACGAAAATTTGGCCAGAGTTTCGCCTAGGAATGGACAATCTGTGAATAGTAATAGCGACCGATCAAGCAGTCCCTACGACTATTCACTGGGATCTTGCAAGGAAAATAGCTCACAAACACTTCGGCAATCGTCCTTATACCCTCACTCCTCAAATTAAACAAAAACAAACACTTCTATAGCATTAAGCAGGAACTTAACTCAAACCACAAATTCAAGAGTTATTAACATATATGTTACACTAATATTTATCTGGGAGTTCTACAGCGTTTATATACATGCCACTACTAATGTCTTATTATAAAAAGTAAAGTGACCTTAAGTGCTGCCTTGGTCTGCCGGTAGTCTAGTACTGGTATCTACTAATACTTTAGCTGCTAATCTGCGAGTTACAGAAAATAACTCGCTGGGCACTACTGCCCAGTTGGTACTTTAACTTATAAAAGTAAATAAATAAAACAACAAATATAAAGAATATAAAGGTAATACAAAACACAATTTACAAAATGGTTTTGAAACGGAATAGGTGATACATGCAAATAAGTAAAGCAATTTACCAATTTAGCATTTTATTTATTTCTCTCTACTGGTTATTTAGTGGAACACGGGATAAGGTAATACAGTGATATCTAATGATGGTCACTTATTCAATAATTACAGTACAGCGGTACTGGAACCGCTGAATAGTTTCCATATCAGAAAACATTAGCTGCCGGGTGCCTTACAAACACTCCGACCTTGGTATCAGTTGGCGCCAAATCCATACAATGGTAACAATGACAATGAACTGCGAACCGCTTTGACAGTGTTATATGATACGTCATATTCTTATCACCTAGTTCGACTTCAACCGAGTAGAGCTTTATGTTTCAATGGCATATATTTCACATGTCGATACTTGAATATTTCATTCAGCTACCATTTAACAATCTTTTAGACATACTTTGAAAAACTACCAAATGAATAGTGAATTGCAAAATGAATAGTAAACCAAAAATGCCAAATGAATAGTATTTTGCAAAATGAATAGTATTTTGGTGAACTTGGGCAACTTGAAAGAGATAGCTTATGACCCAATCAAGGCTCCCTTAGGCACCCAAATTGTGTCATATACTTCCCTTTAAGTGTCCATGGGTCACCCACACAATATAGATTGAGAATTCATAAGGTTAAACATCAAAATCTCTTAGGCACAAAATAGGAATCTTTGAATTTTTCAAAGAACCCATTCGGCCTCTTTGAGTGCATCAAGGGGGAGATGCATTTTTTTCATGTAAAAATTTTTCTTAAACACCTTTCAATATATTATGAAGGATGGTGAAGACCTTGTGTCAAAATTCATTATAGATTTTTAATAAAAATTCATCAAAGTTTCTTGTATAATTTGACAATTTTTGCATGCTTTGTCTAAATATTTTCTTTTGAACACTAAATGGTATCTTAGGGCTTAATAACTTAAATACACAAGAAAACAACACAAAAACATAGCAAACAAACACATAGGCCATTCAGCCAACACAAGTTAACATAGCCAAAAATTGAACTTTTTACAAGTTAAAGTACCAAACCTTGCTTTTGAACTTACTTAAGCTTTTAATGATCTTCCTTTGATCTTTCTTCTTGATTTTCTACACATTTAGCATCCTTACATAGTCAATAATAACCTTAGGTAAGTAATCCCTAAGCTTACATGGTTAATTTTGGCTAATTAGAATGAAATCCATACTTATTTATGCTTAAAGTATCATTTTCCACCATTTCTTACTTCATCTTCAACCTCCCATCAAGAACCCTAACCTTTCTACTATTCATTATCTTAGGGTTCATATTCAAGATCATGAAAAGTGGGGATTTGATCACATATACATGTCTAATCTTGCTTGAGAATGAAAAACTAGGCTAGAAAACATAAAATTCTAGTATGGAAAGTATGATTTACCTTGGAAATGGCTTCTTCTTCTTTCCCTTCTCCTTGTCGTCGCCACCTTCATGGAAAATGACCAAATTTTGGTCATTTCCATGCTATTTATAGCCAAAGGTGGACACCATATAGCCTTACCTATTTGTTCCCTTCCTTTGATTGGATTTTAAAAGTCAAAGTAAGCCTTTCCATAGGCTAGGATTAAATTCAACCTTCCACCTATTAAAAATTTGACTAATTTACCTTAAGCTCACCTTATGGAATCATATGGAAATTTTAATGAAGAAATGACCATAATACCCTTTAAGAAAAACCCGATATATCTTTCAAACCATGCGTTTTCTGAAAATTCTGTGACGCACCGTTGCGACCAGAAAGCTCCTGAGATTTCATTTTTGACATCAATTTTGGGCAGTATTAAGACCCTACGTAACTTTTTTATAAAATTACGCTTAGGTCCCTGACACCTCCTCTAGAGCCCGTTAAGCTCATTTGGCCTATCTCTGCATCCGGACGCGATGGTTGTCTTCCCAGAACCTTTATTTATCATACATCCTCTATTATTTACAATATTTACAGTCTTCTCATAAGGTCTTTCAGATCAACGTCTAGCCTCGATGCCCCGTTGGGTCCCGGGTCACGCGCATACTTAGTACTTGCGTATGATCTCCAGAAAACGGACATTACAGTTATACAGTTGGAAGATGAATGTGAGAACTTTGGAACTGAGGGGGATCACTCGGCTGAATATGAGATTGACAAAAGGGTGAAGTAGATCCTTATGACTGTGGGGATCAAAAGGAAAGGTTTGGACTTCGATCTAAATAATGAGTCCCCATTGGCAAGCAGCATCATCATTAATAGGGACTATCCTGACAAGTTCAAGATCCTTAGTCACCTTAACAACTATGATGGAACAACATGCCCCAGAAGCCATATAAACAAGTTCAAGATGGCAATCAATGCTTGGACTTATAAAGACCACGTCTTATGTAAGCCCTTCCTCACTACCTTGAAGGGCATCGGTCAAGATTGGTATCAGTCCTTAAAGCCGAACTCCTTAAGTTCCTTCAAAGAATTATCAGAGCTCTTCTAGTCAAGGTTCATTGCCTTGATAGCTCCCAAGAAGATCTCCACTGACCTACTTTCTTTGAAGTAGAAGGAAAATAAGAGCCTCTATAAGTTCATTGATAGGTTAAACAAAGAAGTGAATATGGTTGATAGCTTACAATACAAGATGGCATACATGGCCTTGCTCAATGGAACTACTCATGCAGCCTTGAGGGCTCAGTCGTTAAAAAAGCAACCCAAGTCCATTCCTAAGTTTATGTCCATCGTCCAAACTTAGATAAGACTAAAGAAATGCCTGCATAACCTAAATGATCAAAGTGGATGTGGGGATCATTCTAAGAAGGGTGGCGAGAGTAGTAGAGATAATAGAGGGGGAAGTAGCTATGGAAGGCGACCAGGAGGATCAGGATGTGGAAGATATGGATTAGATCATAATGTCAACTTCACACCCCTAAACACCTCTAGGAGGGACGTCTTGATGTGGATCAAAAAGAGTGAAGAGAATGTCAAATGGCCCCTCAAGATGAGCAATTCAACCAAAGCCAAAAGGGACAACAAGTATTGTGATTTCCATCAGGATAGGGGTCATAATACTGAGGACTACTGGCACCTCAGATAAGAGATCGAGAGGCTAATTTAGATGGGTATACCTAGGATCCTTCGTCATGTTTGAAAGACGAGGGACGACCCTCAGAGGGCTGAACATGAGAGAAGGGAGACCTGGAGAGAAGAAATGAGAGAAGAACAAAGAGATGATAGGAGGGACGATCATTCGAGACAAAAAGATAGACAAGTAACCAGAGACATCTACGTCATTTATGGTGGAGGCTTTAGTGGAGATAGCTCCCTACAGAGAAAAAAGGCGGTCATAAAGGTGTGTTCGATCACTCAGAAAGGAAAAGCTCTACTTCAACCCACTTCCCACCTCTCCACCTAGTATCCTATCACATTTACATAAGAGAATGTAAGGCATGTGGTTCATCCTCATAATGATGCTTTAGTAATTGAAGAATTTGTCCACAACTACAGAGTCAGACGGATCCTGGTGGATGATGGAATATGATCACAATGGATGTCTTACGTAAAATGAAATTGGAACCCAGGAAGTTGAAGCCGATTACCACACCCTTAATGGGCATAGGGGATCAAACTGTTAAGTTGAAGGGGTCGATTGAATTGTACATGGAATTAGGGGATGATGATCTGACAAGAGAAGTTAAAGTGGAGTTTATGGTGGCAGACATCCCATTTTCCTACAACCTTCTCTTGGAACGACCCTACCTGTATGAAACGGGGGTCATCCCCAATATCTTTTACCTAACTTTAAAAATCCCTACTCCAAGAGGGGTCGTAGTGATTAGAGAGAGCAAGGAGCAAGCTCGACAAGCATATTTCAACGCATTAAAAGGGGTATTCCAGGCAGCTCATATTAATGCTCAGGATATCCCACCTCATCCTATATTTGTTGAACCTAAGGAAGAGGTGGAGAAGATCATGATCTCCAAGGGAGAAGTCCAAATAGGGTTGGAGTTAGACCCCAAAGTGAGAGAACATGTAGTGACGACCCTCAATGAGAATGAGAGTGCATTTGCATAGGAAACAATGGACCTTGTGGGGCTTGATCCCAAGGTCATTGTGCACAAGCTCAATATTGATAGCTACATTAAGCTAGTGACTCAACGCAAAAGGAAGCATTCTCCAAAGAAGCAAATAGTCATAGCCCAAAAGGTCCAGAAGTTATTAGATGCTAGGGTCATCCAAAAAGTACATTATCCTGAGTGGCTAGCTAATGTTGTGCTAGTAAAGAAGCCTAATGGGTCTTATCGCATGTGTGTGGACTTCACCGACCTGAATAAAGCATGCCCCCTATCCCTTGCCTAGCATCGATCAGTTGGTTGACTCAACAGCAGGGCATCAACTTTACTCATTCTTGGATGCCAAGGTCGGCTACCACCACATTCACATGTATGGTAGGTATGAGGAGAAAACAGCCTTTGTAACTGATTAAGCATATATTGCTATAAGATGATGCCCTTCAGCTTAAAGAATATAGGTGCGACCTATCAAAAGATGGTTAATGCCATGTTAAAAAATGAGATAGGAAAGAAAATGGAAGTCTACGTGGATGATATGATCATCAAGAGTGAATGGGCAGAAGACTATGCTACGAATATAGAAATGGTACTGAGGTTTCTGCAATCATACAACTTGAAGTTAAACCTTGAGAAGTGTATTTTTGGGGGTCTCGGCAGGCAAGTTCCTGGGTTATATAGTATCTCAACGAGGAATAGAGGCTAAACCTGAGCAAATAAAGGATGTCTTAGAGATGAAGCTGCTAACAAGTATCAAGAAGGTCCAACAGTTGAATGAGAGGATCACTCCAAAAGATGCCAACCCTTCTTTAAAACTTTGAAAGGGTTGAAGAATTTCAAATAGGTAGATGAGTGCCAAAGGTCATTCGAAGATCTCAAGGTCTTTTTTACCTCTCCACCCTTGTTAAGCTGACACCTACAGGGTAAAGAACTGTATATCTATCTCTCTACAATGGAAGACAATATCGCGGCCATCCTGGTTAGAAAGGAGGAGGAGGAGTAGTTTCCCATTTATTATGTATCCACGTGTTGTAAGATGCTAAGCTTAGATACCCAAGATTGAATAAGCATGCCTTAGCTCTGTTCATGTCAATGCAGAAGTTCAGGCATTATTTTGAGGCTCACACAATCACAGTGAGAACTAATCTTTTATTGAGAAAGATCCTGCAAAAGCTGGAAACTTCAGAGAGGATAGCTGAATGGGCTATAAAGATAGGGATCTATGGAGCAAAGTTTGAACCCAAAAAGCTTTGAAGGCCCAGATATTCGTAGACTTTGTAGTTGAACTGACCCCAATGGATGAACCTCAGAACACCCAGCATGAAAAGGGCAGTTGTGGGTAGATATGACATAATGTAATGAAGGTTCAGGGTAGGGATAGTCCTCAGAGGACCTCACTAACTTGTAATCAAATATGCCATAAGGCTATGGGGCCGAATATGAAGCTCTGATCAATGTGTTAAAGCTTGCAAGGGAGATGGGGATGGATCACCTGACCATATACAGTGATTCATAGTTGGTGTTTAACCAAGTACAAAGGAACTTCAAGGTGAAGAAGGATTATTTGATCTCTTATGTTGAGATTGCCCAGAAGATGATGTCTAAAGATTGGAACATCTTTCAGGTTCCAAGGGAAGAAATGGTCAAAGCTGATGAAATAGCCAAGGCGGTGGCCCAAGGCAGGGCAGATGATCTTCAGAACATCCCAGTATCTATCCAAAATGCTCCAACTTCAAAGGGAGAGCAGGTTTGTGTCATTCAGTGGCAGTGTAGTTGGATGGAACCTATTGTTTGATGGTTAGTAGAGGGTCACCTCCTAGAGGATCAAAAATAGGCAAAGAGGTTGATAAGAAGAGCCCGAGAGTATAACAGGTACATTAATGATCTTTATAGATGATCTCAAACCCATCCACGATTGCGCTGCATTCCAGAATAAAAAGAACAATATGTATTACGGGAGATTCGTGAGAGGGACTGTAGGGCACATTAAGCAAACTCCACCTGAGATTGAAAGGTTCTTTTATAGGGATATTACTAGCCTACCATCAAGAGTGATGCTGAAGATATGGTAAGAAAATGTCCGAATTGCCAGATCCATGCAAATGTGCGAATTGTTCTAACCACGCATCTCTCCCCTATAAGACCAGCATGGCCTTTTCACCAATGGGAGATAGACATCTTAGGTCCATTTCCATATGCCTTGAGAAAGTGAAAATTCCTCATTATAGCTATAGATCATTTCTCCAAGTGGGTTGAAGCTGAGCCAGTAGTCACAATAACACAAAATAGGGTCACAGACTTTGTTTATAAAAATATCGTCTCCAGATTTGGGATCCCTAAGATCATCATCACTAACAATGGCAAATAATTTGACTTCAAGCACTTTAGATCATATTGTGACAGCCTAAACATCGACCTTCAATTCTCTTCAATAACTCATCCCCAAACCGATGGTCAAACAGGGGTAACTAACAGAACCATCCTTCAAGGACTGAATAAGAGATTGGATGATAAGAAAGGCAAATGGGTCAACGAGCTGTATAGTATTCTTTGGAGTTTCAAAGACACCCTAAGGTCACCAACAGATGAGACCCCTTCTCTTTGGTATATGGTAGTGAAGCTATGATCCCTATAGAGATCGGCCAGCCATCCTTCAGAGTAGAGTTTGCAGATGAAGTTGATCAAAATGAAGAAAGAAGGTTAAATCTGGATCTAGCCCATGCACGAATAGCTTCCTACAGGAAAAAAAGTGACTTGATACCACAATAAAAAGGTTTAACATCGAACCTTTCAAGAAGGCAAGCTCGTGTTAAGGAAGGCTGAGATCAAGAAAAGCAATGCTAGAGTCGAAAAGCTACAACCTAACTGGGAAGGACCCTACAGGATCAACGGGGTATTGCGGCTAAGAGCATATCATCTGGAAGACATGAGAGGGAAGATCATACCTCATTCATGGAACTCCGAAACCATTCTCTATAACTCCTGTACTTTGTAATTATATTTTGTTGCAAATTACTAATATATATTTTTTAAGTCTACGTAGATGATGATGATGATAATGATGATGATGATGCTATAGCCAACCTAGTTGGGATCGCTCAGTGCATCTGCTTATCCTAGATCAGCAATAAAATGAATGTTTTAGGAATTGATTGCTTCTTAAGTATATATATGCACTATTATGAGGATAGGAACGAACATCGCGCATCGTCCATCCTATGACCTCGATTTTATATATGAAACGTTGGCACTACGTACCCAGAGAATGGTAGAGCATGATCTTTAGATTAGCCTTCCACTCAATGCATAGACTATAATTGAACATGATCGTAAGATCATTCCTCAACGGCAAGCCTTGGCTGAGGTTGAGTACGTGTTAATCCTCGGTTTTGAATCTTTGACAAAACACCTGAAAATCTACTAATGATATTTTATTTGAAGTGTGTCTCAACATAGCTCAAAGGAATCAAGCAAACCAAATCAAAGAAGTACGTGTCTCGATCGAGACACATTAATCTCGATCGAGACAAATAAGCAAAAACATTCCAGCAGGCCAATTTTTGTTCGAGACGTGCAATTCTCGAACGAGACAGAGAAGTTCAAGTTTCAGCAGCCTCGTCTCGATCGAGACACATGTATCTCGATCGAGACAAGTATCCAAAAACATTCCAGGAAGCTGATTTTCATTCGAGTCATGCATTTCTCGATCGAGACAGAAAGATCATTCTTCAAGCAACATCGTCTCGATCGAGACAAAGGTATCTCGATCGAGACAGTTGGCCAAAAAGAAACCAGGAGCCTAATTTTCGATCGAGACTCACAATTCTCTCTCGAGACATTAAGGATCATCATTCAGCAACATCGTCTCGATCGAGACATAGCCATCTCGATCGAGACACTTGGACAAAAATAATCCAGGAACTTAATTTTCGCTCCAGACATATAGTTCTCGCTCGAGACATCAAGCCTTCACTTTTCAACAACCTCATCTCGATCGAGACATGTGTATCTCGATCGAGACACGTCAAAAATCAGTTACAACGGATAGTATTTCAGTGTGCCACGTCAGAAAAATGCCGTTGGAAAAGAGCCGTTACACAGAAAATGTAAGTGTCTCGATCGAGACATAAGATTCTCGATCGAGACGCCTGCCAAATCAGATTTTGTGTCTCTCAAGAAAGGTAACGGCTAGTTTATTGAGTTGGTGTATAAATACCCTTCAAAATGAAGTTAAAATTGATGATCAAAAACCTTATCAACTACATCTAAGCATTCTTATCCTTTTCAATCATATTAAAATCTCTTTTGTTTGTTTGTTGGGTAAGCATTAAATCCAACTTCTCTATTGTGAATTAGTTTTTAGTGTAAGCTTTAAACACTAAAGTCATTTGTAAGTTTGGGGTGAGCATCAAACCTTAAGTTTGAGGTGAACTTACTAAAACCTCATTATATTTCTATTAGTGTTTAGTGGAACCCAATTCCTTTCTAGGATTGGAGAAGTGGACGTAGGCTCAAGATTATAGCCGAACCACTATAAATTCCTTCTATTCAAACCACCAAATTTCCGCTCAATTTTTAGAAAGCCGCTAATTCACCCCCCCTTTTAGTTGCCACGGGACCAACAAATTCTTCTTACGTAGTAAATATTTAAAAATCATTAATTTATCAGACTATTTCTTTTACCGAAACCATAGGGATTATTCGGTCAAATAAAATTTTAATTATTTATCTTAATAATAAAAGTCATAATTTGAACACATCATAACTATCTCATAATTAAACATTTAATCAAAATAACTCCATATAATCATTTAATGCAAAATATTAAAATCATGCAGAAAATTAAATTTAGTTTTTCAAAATTAAAGTATCAAATCTCGGTCTCCATCGTTATGGTTCCTATCCATTAATTTCTCGGACTATCCTTTGTCCTATTATTGTCCATATCCAAAGTTATAAGGTATTGTTCCTATATTGATATTCAATTCCATTTTTATTTATTTATTGTCTAAATTTGGATAATTATTAAATTAAATCTTTTGTTAATTGTTCTTAAAATAATATCTATTTGGAAATTGTCCAAATAAGTGTCTAATAAATATTATTCAATAACTATTGTCAAATAATTGAATTAAATTGATTTAATAAGTATTTTGAACTTAATTTTGTCACCCTTATACTTTAATTAAGTCATTATAATATTTAATCTTAATATCAATTAAGATTTTTCATAAATTAATTCATAAAATATTTATTTTATAATATTTTCCTTAAAACTCAGTTTTTAATATTTATTTTAACCATATTTAATTTAATCTTAGCCTTTAATTAATAAATTAATACCCCAAAATTATTTAATTTCAAAAATAAACTTAATTTATTAAATTAATAACTGATTGGCTGAAATTAAAGAGCTAAAATAAGTTTTAAGGGTCAACTTACAAATATTAAGGACTAATTTGAAATACGGCCGTAAACTTCAGGGATCAAGAAGAAATTTTCACGTGAATTGCTGCTGAAACGCGCCCAAAACAACGCGGGCACGTCGCACCGCAGCTCTCCGAACGAGGCACGCTATCTCGCCAAACGACAGGAGCTTCAGCCACAGCACCTCGCCAAACGACAGCCACCAGCCGCCAAGCGACATTGCTTCTGGGTGGCAGCAGCTCCAGAACGACAATGACATGAAATTTTGTGTTTTCTCTCAATTTTTGATGTCTACCCGAAATTTTAGGCGTCCTAATGACTTCTCAGATCTCTAGGGTTGATTTATAGACCATTTTACATTATTTGATTTGTATTTTAGCTTCTAATTATTTTATTTTACTATTTTCTTTTTGACAAATTCACTAAATTTTAAAAATAAATTTCAATTCTTGTCTCCCACTTGTTTTCCATTATTTTCAGTAATCATTCTGCCTCAATTACTTCATCTTCCTCAAGAATTTATTCAGCTCCTTCCTCCTTTGTTTTCTTTATAATTTCAAGCTTCTTTATTTATTTTTATATTATTATTATTATTATTATTTTATTCAAAAGTTAATTATTAATTAACTTAATCAATAATATTTCTTTTAAAGGAAAATTTACATTTTCCTTAACTATTTCATAAATTTACTTAGATTAAAATTTTGCTATGGTAAATTTCAATGTACGGTCTCACCGTATTTTACCCGATGTGGGTAAAAATTTATAAATCTCCAAAACCTAGCAAATTTATACTCAAAACGATCATCATGAAGTCTAAATTACAAATTTAAATATTCTAAGACTTAGTTCCAAATTTATAATTTTTCGAGAATCAAAACGACTAAAATACCATCGGAGTCGAAAAATACAATATTATACTTAAAATACTCGTTTCTTCAATCTGATTATTAACTAGACATTTAATTTAATAAATCTCCTTAAAATAACGCATTATTGAAATTTAATATGAATAATTTCCACTTAGTCTAATATTATTGGTAAATTATAATTTGGTCATTTTTCTTATTTATTCAAGAATTATAATTTTTGGACTGTAACAAGAATGCTCATATTCGAGTGAAAGTCCACGTAGCGGAAGTTTGTAATAAAGTGAGAGAAGGTAGACTTTGATGGTTTGAGCATGTTTTACGGAGGCTTCCTCATACGGCAGTTCGTAAGTGTGAGAACTTGATTGTCGAGGGGGCCAAGAAGGGCTCGAGGAAGACTTAAGACTATTTGAAAGGAGGTAATATCTAAATATTTATGAGTCTTGAATATTGATGCGGATTTCATAACAAACTTGAATGGAGACGTAAAATTTATGTCGTAGAAAGTATTTATAACTTGTGTAACTGCTTTAGTTATATTTGGAGAGGTTAATCATTGAAAAATTCATACAGTCGACCTCAATTTTTTTAGGACTAAGGCTTGTTGTTGTTGACAGTAAAATGAATCTAATTAAAATTCAAACTTACTCTTCATTTAAAAAGAAAAGCAATATATGTATTCGCCAAAAAAAAAAAAAACAATATATGTAAGGAATTAGTGCTTAGTAGTGTGAATGATGAGATAATTGTCTCTTCAACTTAGATATCAAATAAGAATAAGGTAATGTGGATCTAATAGACAATACAATGCTGTCCATTTATGATTTATCTTTACGTTTAGAGCACTTTTATTTATAGCTAGCTATATAATTGTCGAAAAAAAATTTATAGCTATATTCTATAGTACATTCTTTTTCTTCCTTTGAGAAGTAGTAATATTTATATTGTTTATAAAAAAAAAAATTATATAGTGTTTATACAAAATAATATGTATTAGTTTGTTTATATATATAAATTAACTTTTAACAAAATGTTCTGTGTTTTAGTATGAAGGATGTTTGGATGAAGAAGTGGCACACAGAATACAAGTTGGGTGAATGAAGTGAAAGAGTGCACATCAGGGGATTCTATGTGACAAAAAATACCACTTAAGGTGAAAGGTAAATTTTATTGGATAGTTGTACGGCCAACAATGTTTTATGGAAGTGAATATTGGGCACCAACGGGGCAACATTTCCATGAAATAAATGGGGCAGAGATGAGAATGTTAATATGGATGTGTGACCATACAAATCTTGGATATCGATGCGGATTTGATTCATAAAAAATTTGAATAGAGACATAAAATCCATTTCGTGGAAAGTATTTAAGGTTTGTGTGATTGCTTTCGTTATGTTTGGAGAGATTAATTATTGAAGGATCTATACAGCAGATCCCAATTTATTTAGGACTAAGGCTTGTTGTTGTTGTTTACAATAAAATGAATCTAATTAAAATTCATTACTTACTATTCATTTAAAATGAAAAGCGGATTCGAAAAAAAAAAAAAAGGAAAAAAAGCATTATATGTAAAGAATTAGTGGTATACGGATTCGCCAAAAAAAAAAAAAAAAGCATTATATGTAAATAATTAGTGGTTAGTAGTGTGAATGATGAGATGATGAGATAATTGTCTCTTCAACTTAGATATCAAATGAGAACAAGGTAATGTGGATCTAATAGACAATACAATGCTGTCCATTTATGATTTATCTTTACGTTTAGAGCACTTTTATTTATAGCTAGCTATATAATTTTCAAAAAAAAAAAAAAATTTATAGCTACATTCTATAGTATATTCTTTTTCTTCCTTTGAGAAGTAGTAATATTTATATTGTTTATAAAAAAAAATTATATAGTGTTTATACAAAATATGATGTATTAGTTTGTTTATATATATAAATTAACTTTTAACAAAATGTTTTTACCATAATTTCTTTAAGACATGTCATATTCCAAATTTCTAATTACCAAATACAGTATATCTCTAGTTCTAATTGATGTGTAAATATATGAACTTGAATCCGAGCTGATGGCCTCGACGTGGGTAATTTTAACGCTAGGCCAAGTTCTTTGCCATGATTGAAAATTTCCAATTGCTAGAGCTTCTTAAATTTTTAAAATTATACTATAATTTATTGCAGCTTTTCTTTTTTAACTAAGAATTTATTGCAACTTACCATTTTTAATTTAGTAAAAACATTACGTACCTCTCGAATCTAACCCTTTTATTCACTTTTAGTTTATGTTTTTCTTTCTTCTACTTTACTCTTTTGCTACCCAATTCTTTTCTAATACTACATTTTTTTTTTCTCTGTATTCGTTGCATCCTCTCTTCAACAACCCACCACCCTCACATAGATGCACAATCTTCTAGGTTTAGATTTTGACCGTAAAAACAAAAAATTCTCTCTTTTAATCTTCTTAATTTTAGGTCTTTTCTTGTACAAAAACCCTCAAATTAGGTTAATTAAAAAAAGAAAAACCCCTCCTTTTTCACCGATTATTATTACAAATTTAGGGTTTTTATATTTTTTCTTTTCCTTTTCAAAAGCAATTTTGGGGTTTTCTTGTTTTCAAAATTTCGAATTTTTCCAGTAAAAAAAAGTAAGAAAGAAAGAAAGGAACTCTTGATTTTTGCTTCTCGTTCACTGCAAGTCTGTTCAAACAGGTCAAAAATTTTCAAATTTCCGTACTCTTTTAGCCTGTTGTTGAAGTTCAGAGCTTAAAAGGAGCTTCTTTCAGGGTTTTGCTTTCTCTTAATTGATTTGGATTACACTAAATTAGGTGCTGGGTGTGATTATGGTGCAATTGGGTTTTCCTAGTACTGAAGAAAGCTATGAATTTTGATACTCTTTTGGAGTTCTAGCGAAGTTCACAGGAGCTACTGGGTTTTGTACAAACAACTGAAAGATGATTGCAGAGAAACCCAGCTGGGTTAGACATGAGGGGATGCAGATTTTCTCCATTGACATTCAACCTGGTAGTCTCAGGTTTGCTACGGGTGGAGGCGACCACAAGGTACATTCTGTCCCTGTAATTCTTGCATTTGGCATTGTAAGGTGGCGAATTTTGCACAATGCCCGTAGTTGGCATAGTTTATACAGCTTTTGCGCTGTCCTTGTTTGTGCTTTTTGCTTGGCTATTCGAATTCTGATGATCAACTTCTTATTTCAAGGGTTGCACTCTGAGTATTTAGAAAATTTGGAGGGGAATAGATAAATAAGATGTTATAATTTTGTTTATTCGTATTATGTAATACATAGGTCGCCCAGGAATCTCTCTATTTGGTTTTTGAATTATTCTCTAAATGCATAGCAAGATGCCCTTGCATTCTGAAGTAATTTTAGAGTGCAAGTAATGTAACTGCTTCCAATTGTAATTGTTTTGAGAATCTTTTTTTATGTATGTATTTATACTTATTGCATTCAATTTACTTTTTTTAACTTTTGAGTATAGGAATTGTTGCAAGCTTCCTGCAGAGTATAGAAGGAGTGGTGTATTTATCGAATGCAATTAAACTGAGCTTAGATGTACTATTAGAGTTAACTTTTAATGAAGTTGTTGGATTATAAAATAATATTGCTGGAATCTAACTGATATGCATAAGTGTTTAGGGTAGGAAAAGTTTACATGTCTTGATAGTTTTGATCGAGTCTCTTAATAACTTATTGTCTTTCAGTTGTGTCAAAGTTTATGATTTGCAGTTGCCCTATAATTTAGCATTGTCTTATGTGGTGGCACGGATACGAGAAGAGAATGTAGAGGATAACTTGTGTTTTTACGGTTTTTTTTTTTGTAACATTTGGATGAGCTTAATAGTGTTCAATTTGATGGTTAATGGTGATTAAAAGAAAGTCTGCTCTCTTCAAATTGTATCCCTTTGTAATAAAGATATATTAATATTTTACTTTGGAGCTATCTATATGTGCTCTTTGGAATAATAAGCGAACAAGGTAATGCGATGGACTATACACAGCATAATGTATACCCTGTTTTCTTGATGTACTTTGGTCATGTTTCAGTCATATAGCATTTTTATGGCTTTATGTAATTTTTGTATCTATTTTTACTGATTAATGGAGTAACTGATATACAAGTTGAAATTGTAGTGTGCTTTAAAGCAACTCTGCCCTTTCAATTGCTAGATAGTCAGTGTCTGCTTGTTTTCAGTATGAATGTATGTTATTTACAAAAGCCATCTCATTTAGTTGGGGGCTCTGGTTTTGTAATATATTACATATGTAAACAGGCATGATATAAATTACTTTTGCTTATGCATGAAATTTTCATTTCCACTTAAATAAATGCAGGTCCGCATATGGAACATGAAATCTGTTAGCAGGAACTTGGAAGAAAATGAACCAACACAGAGGCTTCTTGCAACCCTTCGCGATCACTTTGGATCTGTAAATTGTGTTAGGTGGGCTAAGCATGGTCGTTTTGTTGCTTCTGGATCTGATGATCAGGTGATCTTAGTTCATGAAAGGAAACCTGGTTCCGGAACTACTGAGTTTGGAAGTGGGGAGCCACCAGATGTCGAGAACTGGAAGGTTGCAATGACTTTGAGAGGACACACTGCAGATGTGGTAATGAAATTGCTTTCACACTGGGATTCTTGAGCTACATGAAAGAGATTCTTTCAGTTTCGTTCTTTGAATTGAGACTTTTGCTGCATATCTTGTGTATTTGTTTTAAAAATTGCTCTTCCACTGAGTTTTTTTTTTTTTTTTTTAAATATTGATTTGGTAATTTTTGACTTTGGGGGTACTCTGATATAAATGTTGCCTTTTCATCTGTATCTAAGGACTTGAAGAAATGGAAGAATGATGGAATAAATCATTTTCATTTTGTGTTCATTTAAGTGTCTCATTAGTATTTAGTCCTGATCTCTGATTTTCATTATTGATTCATGAATATTATGTAACTGGATTGTTGTTTTCAATGCTAAAAGTAGGTGGATCTTAATTGGTCTCCAGATGACACCATCTTGGCTAGTGGGAGTTTGGATAACACTGTCCATGTTTGGAATATGAGCAATGGCATCTGCACAGCTGTGCTTAGAGGTCACTCTAGCCTGGTTAAAGGAGTAGCTTGGGATCCCATTGGCTCTTTCATAGCAAGTCAGTCTGATGATAAGACAGTTATTATATGGCGGACTAGTGACTGGAGTCTGGCACATAGAACAGATGGTCACTGGGCAAAATCAGTATGTTTTTTTCTTCTTTGATAAATTTCAATTTATTTACATATTTTTTTGCCACAGATATTGGGGGAGGGGGAAGAGTGGGAATTGAACCCCACTTAGGTGTGGGTGGCCAACATGTTAGCCGCTAGGCTGGGCCTTTGTCCTGTAATTTATTTACATTAGTTTACATACTAACTGGATCATGTATTTTTCAGCTTGGTTCTACATTTTTCAGACGGCTTGGATGGTCCCCATGTGGTCATTTCATAACTACTACTCATGGTTTCCAGAAGCCTAGGCATTCTGCACCAGTTCTTGAGAGGGGGCACTGGGCTGCCACATTTGATTTCTTAGGACATAATGCTCCAATTATTGTTGTGAAGTTCAATCATTCAATGTTTAAAAGGAATTCCGCCAGTGCTCAGGAAGCGAAAACTGCACTTGTTGGATGGGCCAATGGGGCCTCTAAGATTGGAGGCAAAGAATCAGAACCATATAATGTAATTGCTATCGGGAGTCAGGATCGCACTATAACTGTGTGGACAACTGCAAGTCCTCGCCCTCTGTTTGTGGCGAAACATTTCTTTACTCAAAGCGTGGTTGATTTGTCCTGGTAATCTTAATATTTCTTAAAAATGTATATCCATTTTATTATTAATTTATGTATTTAGTTTTCCTTTTTTGCTAGCCTTAAAATATTTTTCTCAATGGGGAACTTATTGCAATCTCATAATTCTTTCTCTCATTTCTTGCTTTTCTTTTTCAACAGGAGCCCTGATGGGTATTCACTTTTTGCTTGTTCCTTGGATGGTACAGTTGCTACTTTTCATTTTGACTTAAAAGAACTAGGACACCGGCTGAGTGACGCAGAGCTTGATGAGCTAAAGAAAAGTCGATATGGTGATGTCAGAGGTCGACAAGCAATCTTGGCAGAGAGTCCAGCACAGTTGTTGCTTGAAGCAGCCTTAGCTAAGCAAACAGCGCCAAAAAAAGTAGTTCCAGATATTCAGCAAAATCAGTTGCCTGTGAAATCTTCAATTGACTTGGTGGTGGCAACAAAGACTACTGAGCAAGTTGATGATGGGAAAAAAAGCGTGGGAGCTGCTGCAGATGGGTTGAATAAAACGGCTAGTTCAGCCAGGATTTCTAGTCCTGTGAAACAAAGGGAATATAGGCGTCCTGATGGCAGAAAGAGAATCATTCCTGAAGCAGTTGGTGTACCCAATCAATCGAATGCAATAACTGGTGGGGTGCAATCTCAAGCGCTTGATTTCCCTCTAGTGACATCTAATAATGGAAAAGATGAAAATGGGGCTGTTGCTGCTGATGGTAGTACACTAGAAGGTTCTCTCAGGGGAACATTAGTCAGAAGTTCTGATTCAAAAGACCGTTCTGGGGTCACTGCCAGGGCTACAATTACAGAGAGCTTGGTAATTGAGAAGGTTCCAGGATCTTCAGGAAGAGATAGTAGCATCAATGTGGAGCAGGCTGGGACTGTTAGGGCCTCCAGTTCCTCTAATGCTCATACTACACCTCTTTCAATTAGGGTATTTGATAAGAAAGTAGGGGAAGATACTGTTCCAATTTGCTTGGAAGCTCGTCCTAGAGAACATGCTCTCAATGACATTATTGGGGTGGGAAATACATGCATGCTGAAAGAAACTGAAATTGTTTGCACGAGAGGGGCTCAAACCCTTTGGTCTGATAGAATCTCAGGTAAAGTCACAGTTTTAGCGGGAAATGCAAACTTCTGGGCTGTTGGGTGTGAAGATGGATGCCTACAGGTATTTATTTAATTCTTTGTTTCTTAAATATATAGCTTTTATTTTTGACTTTTCTCAAGGTCCTAACAGAAATAACAAATGGAACTTAATTGAAAAATTGGCAATGCATATAAGTATTTGTTTGCAGCTGTTAACGGATTGCAGAAGTGTTGCAGTATGCAGAAAAAAATTGGTTGCTTTTAACTTAAAATTTCCAAGCATATTATAAGTGGCAGGGATACTTTTTAATTGGTGGGGCACATCTATGTTTTAAAAGAACAAATGGGCATTTTAAAATTATCTGGAAGGATGTGCTGCCGATTGATAATCTGTTCTTTTTACAATAGTTTCTTCTTTTTATGATCAGTTTAGACATTAAAAATGCCAACTTGAGAGTGACATGGATGCTATTAATGGAATTTGTTTTAAACCTTATCTTCTCCAATTAGGAAAGTTTTTTTTGGCTCATTTAAGAATGTGGTCAGGTCAGGACATTGGGTAATATGGTAAGATAGAAGCATTTGAATAGAAATCAAATTCATATTTGCTGTTTTATGCATTTGGATGCTGTCCAATTTTACTAAACAAGAGCTTTTGGGGGTTCCAACTTATTTGGAGGCTCAGGCAACACTCTACTAAGTTAGAAGATTCATACAAGTGCACATAGGTGACCTAGTATTTTTTCTCTTAACGAGAAATTTGTCATGAGAATGTATATATTCTTCTCTTTTAATCTACTAATACCAAAAGGCTGATGCATCAATAGATACTGGTTGAACTCACAAGTTTTTATGGAAGATATGTTTAATGCTATTGTGAAAACTTCAACTACTTGATAATAATCTTTTTCTTTAATGTTTGAAGGTTTACACAAAGTGTGGGCGACGTGTGATGCCAACCATGATGATGGGATCTGCAGCAACCTTTGTAGATTGTGATGAGTGTTGGAAGTTGTTACTGGTCACCAGGAAGGGGTCATTGTATGTATGGGATCTACTCAATCGCAATTGTCTTATTCAAGACTCATTGGCATCTCTAGTTGCTTCAGATCCAAACTCATCTGCTAAAGGTTATTTAAATATTTTGTTATTTTGTATCTGCTTCACATCTGGTAACTTAATAGTTGGCTCACTAGCTACAGCTCCTCCATAATATATAAATTTATCTATCTATTTATGTAAATTTTTTAAGTTCTGCCCTGTAAATTGTTCTGATTATTTCATTGCTCTTTCAGGAACGATCAAAGTCATATCTGCTAAGCTATCGAAATCTGGCTCTCCTCTTGTTGTTTTAGCTACACGCCATGCCTTCTTGTTTGACACGAATCTTATGTGCTGGCTGAGAGTGGCAGATGATTGCTTCCCTGCATCAAATTTTGCTAGCTCCTGGAATTTGGGTTCAATTCAGAGTGGTGAGCTAGCTGCATTGCAGGTGGATGTTAGAAAATATTTGGCCAGAAAGCCAGGTTGGAGCAGGTATTTTTTTTTCATAGGTTTTTGTTACTTTCAGCATGCTTTTAGCATAGAAGCCTTGCTAAAATTATTCTTATGGTATCAGTGCAGAATTAATTTTATAAGGAATATAGTTTATTTTTCCTGTCTGTGAGCTTTTTGTTATGACTCTTGATGTTATCCTGATTTGTAATTATTTGCTGGTTAATTTCCTACTTAGGGAAAGTAACTCTTTAAGTTCATCTTTGTGGTAATGTAACCTGTTATCATGTGTTTCTTAGGGTGACAGATGACGGAGTGCAGACACGGGCTCATTTAGAGTCTCAGTTGGCATCCTCTTTGGCTTTGAAGTCTCCAAATGAATATCGCCAGTGCCTTCTGTCTTACATACGCTTCTTAGCAAGGTTTTCATCTTAACACACTGTTTTTAAAATGTTCCCCTGATTCTATATTGATGCAAGGTACCAGTCTATTGACATGCATATAACATTGTTTAGTAAAGTAACTGGTAGAAAGATTATAACACTGTGATTGCAGAGAAGCGGATGAGCCTCGTTTACGAGAGGTCTGTGAAAGTTTTCTTGGACCACCCACTGGAATGGCTGAATCCACATCTTCAGATTCTAAGAATTTGGTCTGGGATCCTTTTGTGCTTGTAAGACTTTCTTTACGTTACATATATATATATATATATTCTCCTCTAGCAGTATTGTTTTAGTACATTCCATACTCATCAAGTGAAAATTTATTACTCTGCCTGGAGCAAAGTGAGTGTTTCATAAGATTTGGACTCTTGGCACTCTTTTTGTTTGCTACTTTTAGTTCAATTAAAACAAGTCAATAATAGTTTTGAAAAAAAAAAAAAACACAGGTTAATAATTAGTTTCAGAATTGTCATTTGTTTTGGGGTCATTCCGTATTTTTTTTTGAGATGACATTCAGTTTTCTTATTTTTCAAATCATCTTATTTTATTTTTTGAGTTCCAGATTGGAATTCTGAATTTGAGTATGAAAACCTGAAATAATGATCCTGGTCTACTTCCCATATGATATGGGATTATAAAAGTAAATTGTAACATGATATGATTATTACCTTTTTTTTTTCAGAGTGATTTTGCTAACTGCTATATATATGTAATGAGTTACATAAGTAGAAATTTAAATTGAACTACTAATATAATTTTGATTTAATAACAATTATAGAGTTTTTAATATCACTATAAATTCTGTTCTTTTTCTATCAAATCTTAATACATATAATAAAATAAAATAAAACTTAACTAGTTGCAGATTAAACTGCTAATTTTGAAGTAAGAAGTATTTTAAGTCAATTTTTGATGAGTTGTGGTATTTATTCCATAGTTATTTTTTGTTTTACACTCTTTGCATATGTTTTATGGAAGATGGGATTTTGTGAAGTGATGATATATGTAACTTTGCAGGGAATGAAGAAACACAAGCTCTTGAGAGAAGATATTCTTCCATCAATGGCATCAAATAGAAAAGTCCAGCGTCTACTCAACGAGTTCATGGATCTTCTTTCTGAATTTGAAAGCAATGAAACCAATATTGACCCAAAAAATCCACCGCAACCGCCAGCAACTATTCAAATGGATATAGACCAGTCAGCAACTGATCAAAACAACGCCGCACCACCGCCAAGAAACTCTCCCGAACCAGCAACCGATCAAAGGGATTCTGCCCCGACTGCAATAAATGAAGTAGATTCGACTCCACAAGAAATTCCTCAAGTAGATTCGACTCCACAAGAAATTCCTCAAGTAGAATCGGATCCAACATTGACCAATCAAGTTATTCCAGATTCGCCAGGTTCTTGAATTCTTCACCTTCTAACTAATAATACATTAGTAGGCTAACTTGTGACATTTCGGAAGTGGATGGAGGTGCATGGTAAGCTCAATTTGGTTCATGCCACTTCAACCGCTTCTGCTCCGGTGACCCTCCGGGGTATTTGGAATTAGATAGTATTTATTCTTTGAAAATGCACGTGTATGTAACAAAGTTTCTAATTTGTTGAGAAGTGATTTTGAATATTTCCATATTTGTAGCTTTTCATAATCAACTTGGTGAATGTTAATTTTTTCAAAACAAAGTTTCTAAACATGCATATTATATGTTTCCATTACCATTCTCTCATCTAACTTCAGAAGTTAAGTTTTATTTTTCATTAATGTTTTTGTATGTCCAACTTAATGTGCATTTTCTTTAGTTGGTTTCTAGCCTCAAATATCTGTATGCTTTGTGGGTTTTGGCAGTAATAACTGTTTTGCTTCCATGGTTCACCTAACATCTCAAAAAAAAAAAAAAAAAAAAAAAAAAAAGGGAACAGCATTAATTTTTATGAATTGAACTAAATTTTTAGATAATCTACGTTATTATTGGATGACATGCATATAATTGTTAGTTGTTAGTTCGAGTTTCAAAACACGATGTAAATTATGTGCAAAATAATACGAATTATTTATTTTACATTAATTTTTGTATATGTTTTAAGGTCTGTATGATTTAACTATTCGTTTCAGCTGATTGCACGCGATTGTTATAATATATATATAAATTTTGAAAGGTGAAAGTACTTTGTTAAATTGAGAAATAATTCATTGAGATGCATCCTTGTAAAAGTGAAAAATGAGCAGTTACGAGCCAGGGCTCTCACATTTCCATCCTGGTCAGACTATTTAGTAGACTGGCGATCCCCGATTATAAATCTAACCATGTGAGATGCAAGGATTAGAAGAACACAATACTTGGACAACACAGATTAAGTTCTTAATACAATCTAGGGTCTGTCGAAGT
Source organism: Croton laevigatus (assembly GCA_949640765.1). NCBI lineage: Eukaryota > Viridiplantae > Streptophyta > Magnoliopsida > Malpighiales > Euphorbiaceae > Croton > Croton laevigatus. Next base: position 30,514 of record CATIWJ010048595.1, on the reverse strand, counting down.
GCCATAATTCTATAGTAAAAGCTTATTTCTCTCCACAGAGGTTCCAGATAAAAGCTCCAATAAATTCTCCTCATCCGTTTCCAAAATAAGCCCCAAACACCGATATATGCAAATTTTTAAAAATAGCACCATCAGTAAATAGTAGGCAATTCATCAGCAAAAGGGCTACTTTATGATGGTATTATCTAAAAATTCAATAACTCATAAGAGTTTAATTATAATTAAAAAAGCACAATTGTAAATTTTTATTAATTATGATTAGTTTATTACTAATATATTTATTGATTTATGGAGAATTACTCTGAGATCCTTATGTTTTACTATAATCTTCTCTTAGGTCCTCGCATTTTCAGAAATATGCTTTGAGATTCCTAAATTTTGTACCAAATATGCTTTCGGATCCTTTTGTCCATTTACCCGTTAAGTCAAACGAAGATCTCTCTCCTCTCTTTTATTCCTTTTCTTCTCTTTGCTGCCATTTTCAAAGAATTGGCGCCACCATCGATACGGAGCTTTCTTTTGGTACCCTTCTTCCTATCGATGTGGTTGAAAAAGAAGGAAATATATGGGTCGGCTCTCAGGTTCTAAATGGGTCGCAGAACTTTTGAAACCTTCTGGTCATTTTCCATCCCTGACTTGGGTACTTATGGTTTCGTCTCGATCTCTTTCTTTTGATGTAAATTTCATAAGCGATACGATTTTAACGGTGGAGTTGATGATTAATTCTGTCCATTATTGGGTACTCTAGTTGTTGGAATATTTCCTCTCTGGATATCTAAATATTCCCTCTCCGGCTGACTTAACGGGTAAAATGGACGGAAGGACTGAGGACCCGAAAGCATATTTGGTACAAAACTAAGGGACCTTAAAACATATTTCTGAAAATGTAGGGACTTAAGAGCACATGATAGCAAAACATAGGGAGCACATGGTAATTCTTCCTTTTAATTATATCCAAAAGCATTATTGTGAGATAAAAGAAATAAGTAAAACTTTAAAAATTAGTATTAATCTATAATTTTATATAGTTAAAAAAGCAACAGAAGGACAGTAACACTAAAAAAAATTAGGATTTCGAAATAATCATGTTATAAACACTAATATTGACTAAATATTATGGACGACATCATAAATTCCATAAAATTATTACCAATACTTTAAAATTTAGGGTTTCAATATTATACTACCTCAGTCTTTTAGATTTCTTTACGTTTTTTTAGGGTTGAGTAGATTCAAGTTTGGTGTTTATAGTTTGATGTGTTAGATTAGTTAAATTAAAATATTATTTATATATTATTAAACTACAGTAATCATACTTTATAACTAACTTAAACCTATTTTAATCTACCAAACCCAACCTATCAAACTATCAACACTAAACTTCAACCTAAGCATGCTGTTTGAAATGTAAAGAATTCAAAAAGACGGAGGTAGTAGTTACTAATTTTATTTTGCAATTGTTTGTATTAATTTTCAAATTATTATTTTTCAAAATCTTATAAGATGTCGTGTTTGTGTCCTAAAATAAATAATAATTCTTGAAAATATTTTTACTATATAATTTATGTATCCGAAAACAGAATAATAATTCCTAAATTATTATTTTAAAATATATATAATTATTAATAATGAGAAGATCAATAAATTCCTAAAAATATAATTTTTAGACATAATTTTTTGAAAAGCTATATTCCGTTCATACATTTATATAGTATTTTTGCTTTTAAATTTGATTAAAAAATGTTCACCAATTCTATTTGTGAATTCTTGACTAAAAAGTATTACCACTTTATTTTAAAAAATAAATAAATAAGCAATATATATATATATATATTTTGTAAGTATCCTCTATGTTTGAGACCCCTTAAGTTGTGGTCGCCCCACACTCAATCTGAGAGGAGGTCGTTTTCACTTAAACTCAGGGTAATGTCACTCTCACCTGGTTAGTCTACTAGACTCCAAGAAAGTAGGGACCTCATGGGCCCCAAAATTCTAAGGGCCCGAAGAATTCTATTAGACACGAGAATGTCAAGACTTCGCTACCTATAAAATGCCAACATTAGGTCTCTGTTTGGGCTAATCGCACGCGCGCACACATCCTCTTAAAATGCTAAAAATCCATTACATAATGAATAATTTTTAAATTTAAATTTCACATACTTTATGTATTATAGAATTTAAATTGTGTTATTTTAAAAAAATTTAAATTAAGTTAGGAAATGATTTATTGATTACTATTTTATCAAAAATTTAAATCAAACATACTTTATATATTATTAAATTTAAATTAACTTATTTAAAAAAATTAAATTAAGTTAGAAAATAATTTATTTATTACTATCATTTTATTTTAATTTAAATTTTAGAAAAAAAATTATATTTATGATTAAAATATTATATTTTATTAGAGTAAAATTTGAATTTAATTAATTAATAATTAAAATATTATATCTTATGGTATAATTAATTCATTTTACAAATCTCACAACATATTCATTTTATAAATTTTTTTTTGAAAATGATTTTGTAATAAACTTTTAATATTTGTAATAAACAAAAATATGTACAGAATATATAAAATGAGGTACCTCTTAAAAAAAAGGTTGGTATCATCTTAAAAAAGAGTTACATTACTTGGGATTAATTGGTCAATGATCTCAATTTTCTTGCCACAAAATCAAAGTTGGATCAAAAGTTAGATATAAGCATTCAGAGTTTTAGAGAAACATTGAAAGCCATGTTTTAGCAGAAAACTCTGTTTAAAAAATTCCAAGATTATGGGTAAACCTACCTTACTACTATTCACAATTTAGATTGACTTTTCAGTTTTGATGTTCTTTCAGACACAAATGTTTATATGGCATTATTTAAAGAACTCAGTAGTCTTGCTATTAGTAAAGGGATAGTTGACCTAATTCTATTAGTAATGAAGAAGGAATTAACATTAAAAGATATTCATAGTGTAAAGTTAGGATAATTTTATGCACTCTACTCAATTTCTTTTTTAATTTTGTCAGGTTTTCTGACACCAAATATGGGTGTTGACGAATCCGGATAATACAGAAACTTGTTAAGGATGATATTCCTAACCTAATTTTCCGTATTGGGAATTCAAGAATTCGAATGGAGGTTGTTTACACTACTAAAATTTTGAGAATTGTTTTATTACAATATTCAAACTTCTATTTATCTGAATAAAATATCCAAACATTCATTTGAGTTTCAAATGAATTACATTTAGTTTGACTGTTCGACCAGGAGCAAAGTTTGACGTATAATGTAGGTTTAATAGATGGTAGAGGCATTTGGATTACTGGCTTTGCAGGTAATGTAGGTTTAATATCCATAATTTTAACTAAACTCGATTATAAGATCTTCTAGTAAATACATTTCAGATATATACAGATCCCATTGCATTAATTATGATGAGAGATTGGTAAATGATGAACTGAAATCATAACTACAACACGTATAGGTCTATTTTGGCAGTTTTTCATTTATAAAATTGGTTTGTTTGATAATAATTTTTGAGGTAAATTTTACTTTCGCATGTTAAAACGTTCAAAAATATATAAAATTGGTTGCATTCGATAATGTAGTTTTTAGCAGTTTAATAAGCGTGTTATAAAACTAAACTCAACTTTTATTTTTGACTTTTAACATTTTATACATAAATTTTTTTTATCAGCATTTTTTAATGTAATTATCACAAACAATTAAATATTTCTTAAATAACTAGTTTTGCTTATATACATCTATCATCGTATTTCTAATTCTCAATGGAAGTTATGAGCTATTTTATAATTGGAAAAACTATGATTGAGTTGTTATATTTTTATATAATTAACGTCCTCATAAGTTGTATTAATTATTTTTGGATTCACAATTTAGGACTATGTTAAATAGTAAAATTCTTTCGTCTAAAAGTTTTACATTAAACATTAAAAAAAATGATAGAAACACTTTAACAAAGTCATATAGAAAATTCAAGTGTGTTTGTGCCCTTAAAGTTGCCGAAACACAAGAACTTTTCTTGGTTGTTTACTTGAAAACAAGAAAGTCGACTCCGGTTTAAAATATTGGATGAAGTGGAAAACAATTATAATCTAGTTTTCATTTCAACTACTCTATCATAATCAATTAAGTACAATCACTATGAATGATGTAATTAAGATACTGACACGACCCAATTTGGTGGTCACGTCAAAGTTGACTAAGTAGTTAGTTGGTCTACCTTATATATCATATTAAAATTTCCAAATCTATGGTCCTTGTTGTGATATAAACACAAATCTCATAATGCGATACTTTCAGCTGGTGACTGGCTCTGATACCATTCTTGTTACGACCCAACTTGCATGGGGACCACGACCGACATGCAGCTAGACCGGAATCTGACTGTAGACGCCTCTAAAATGATCTACCTAAATACCTTCATTAACTACTTAGACTTAAATTCATTGGCGTAAAATGGTTAACCCAAGTTGACTAAGTAGTTAGTTGGTATAACTTATATATCATATCAAATTTTAATAAATATCCAATATGAATGTTACAGATGCAGATTTTTTATTGATAAATTATGATTCACTTTTTGTCATAATCAAAATATCAAATGTTATTCTAATAGAATAGTAAAAAGAAATGTATATCCTTTAAATCACCATAACAAAGAATATTTAATAAACATTGTTGAAGTTGAATCATTTTCACTTGTAATAGTATATTTATTTTCTTCTTATTTTACCCTTTTAATTTAATAATTATATTAGTTTGTAAGGAAGTAATACAAAAATTCTAATTACTAACGACATTTAAAAAAAGAGTAAACATTATATATAGTAGTTTGATACCTTTTGTTGATCACTAGTAATTAACTATGAGGTTTTGTCTAGTCCCAGCATCCAAACTATCAACACTAGTAACGCAAAAACTATTTCAAGTAGTAAAACACTCTCATTCCACAATGTAAAATAAGAGAATTTGATTTTATTTTTGTATATTTCATAATGTATACTAGTGAAGAATTTATACACAACTTAAACTAGGGTTACAATAACTAATAAAAGAGTTACAATAGAAGTATAAGAGCTATAAAAGGATGCTACTCATGGTGTAATATGTTGATCATGTAAGATGTGAAAGTACCGAGTTCGATGATTGCCAACCACATTGTTAGTATTTATTTTGTGCATAAGAGATAGCTATTCTTTGCTGTGTAGCCCATAATATTAACCGGTAAGCGAGCTGAGGAAAGAATTGTAACCAAAACTTGTTACATATTGAGAGAAAGAGTCAACTACCCAATGGTTTAGTCATAGTTAGTGCCACCTGGCCTAATCCTTATTGGTCATAAACCTAACAACAAGACTTCCAAATTTATTTGGAAACCCAACATGGATAGGAAAAGTTGTGTAGATTAAAGCACTTGATTAAGACAAAGTAGTGTTGCCATTTAGTATTTGAAAGGTGAGGTTAGGTTAGATTATTATAGGCTATATCAATGTATGTGTCATTTTTCCATAGTATTGCTAATTTTTAATTTCAACATTTGTGTTGCATGGGCTACCTATCCATACCAATATTGCTTAGTTTTTGTTCATTTCATGATTTTAACAAGTTTTTAATGCGAATTGAAATCTACTTCTCTTACAATTCTCATTCTCACTTTGAAGGATATGCTCATCGTACTTAAAAGTCAAGTCAAAGTTGAAAATATCTTTCATAAATATAAACCCAAAAAAGAGAAATTAAACTTGCTTAGTTTATAGACTTCACTCATTTCTTTCTTAATTAGTAAATCTTCAGTTTCTATTTTCTTTTCCTCAGATCGAAAGGTAGAAGAGGAACTAGAGATAGAAAGATTCTTGCAAAATAGATCCATAATTTATATTCTATTTTGAATAAATTCATTTCCTACAACCCAAGCAAAAAAACCGTTTTTCATTTAAAAAACACATATCATATCATAGGAAATTAAAAATAAAAAAAAATCCTAATTTTCACAAACATGTTTTATTTAAATTTTTAGTAAAATAAAAAATGATAAAAAAAAACAAACTTTAAACAAAAAAAAATTGAGGTTCCTAACCTAATGGGTTGGATCAATTAGCATGACTGTTCCAATTTAATCACGAGGTCACAGGTTCGATCTGTGAGAATGTAATATCCTAAGGGCCAGAAGTATTGATCTTAATGGTTCTTGTCATGTTTTTATCTGGATTAGTGTGGCGCCCTTGAAGTTTGGGTAATTTGGTTAATTTAGGTCATTCGATTCAGGTAAACAGTATGAAAAAAATAATTCAGCTAAAATTTATAAAATTTTTGAGTAATTCAATTAAATTCAACCAAAAAATACTTTTCGACCGAATTATCCAAAGTATCCAAATTTGTCATTTATTTTAGAGTAGGAGCAAAGAAAAAAAACTAGTTATATTTTAGAGACTTAAAGTTCGGTTAATTCAAATAAGATGACCTTAATTCGATTAATCAGGTAATTTGACCAAAAATATAATTTAGGTAAAAGAAAAAGAATTTCCAAATAACCTAATACGGGTAAACTTTAACTTAAATTTTTCCGAATTGGGCGAATGATTACCCTTACGTTAAACGACTTTTAATGCAGCTATGTCTTGAAATATCGGTGAAAAATTAAAAAAATTAATGTCTCTAATATTAGAGAAAAATTTAAGAGAGTTACACTTTTTTTTCTTCACATAATACGAAATATTTTGGGCTTCACTCTTAAAAGTCTATTTTTTCAGCTGTACATACTCTTTTGAGTTCATTACTACTTCTTTTATTGAATAAAATTGAGAAAAACAATAAATTATCTTATAAAAGAAATATATACATTTATCACCACACTCAAACACTGTTGGTAAGAAAAAAAATGTAAACATTTGAAGAAGTATGAAGAGCAAGATTTGAAGAAATGGCCTAAACAACTATCAAAGACGTTAAATATTTAAGATTAGCTACGTAAAACGTATACTCCACTTCACCATAATTGTCTTCTTCTCTCCTTTTCTTTTAAATACACAAACCCATTTCTTCAATAACTCATTTCTCTCTTTGAAATGGAATTTCCAAGTATTCTTCAGTTTCTTGAAAATAAGAATATTTTGGTTACTGGTGCAACTGGATTTTTAGCCAAAAGTACGAATCTTGCAATTAATTTCTTTCTTTCTTTCTTTTTAAAACAAGTGTTTGGAACTTAATTAATGGGATTATTTTCTTTTTTGCTGTTGGTGCATGCAGTTATAGTTGAGAAAATATTAAGAGTGCAACCAAATGTGAAGACATTGTATCTTCTTTTAAGAGCTCCTGATGCTAAATCTGCTTCTCAACGCTTCAACAATGAGGTAAACATTTTAAATTTAAAGGGGAAATAGAGTAAACATTACTATTAACTCTTTATTTCTTTACTTAAACGACAAATGATGATGTTTTTGTCATAATTACTCTATTTTTATGACTTGATATATACTCATGACCATATATGAAGATGGGTTTTCATTGTCATTAATTTTTATTTTAAATTTTCAATTTCAGATTATTGGGAAGGACTTGTTTAGAGTACTAAAAGAAAAATGGGGAGCAAATTTCAATTCATTTGTTAATGAAAAAACTGTAGTTATGAGTGGTGACATATCTTATGATGTGGACTTGGGATTGAAAGAATCCAATTTGAAGGAAAAGATGTGGAAAGAATTGGATGTTATTCTTAATTTAGCAGCTACAACCAATTTTGATGAAAGGTATATGATACAAAAAATATATATATTATACTAAAAATAGTATATGTCTCATATATCATTATTATTTTTTTCTAAAAATTGTTTTAATTGCTATTACTAATTAATTAATTGATGTCCAAATAGAGTATGTCTTCTGTATTATTATTATTAAAACTGTTTTAATTACTATTATATTAATTAATTTTTTTGATCCAGATATGATGTGGCACTTGATGTCAATACAATTGGAGTTAAGCATGTCTTGTGCTTTGCAAAGAAATGTGTTAAACTCAGAGTTCTTATCCATGTTTCCACAGGTCTGTAATTATTTTTTGTTATTGTACTATTTTTTATTAATAAAAATGTGGGCTAGACAATATAAATAGTCTTCCTTGGAAAGATATATATTGAATCTACGTCGTCTACATTTTCTACAAAGGTGAGAAAATCAACAACAAAAATAAAAATAAAAAATACAGCAAATAAATAATTGTATATTTACATTTTCAGCGTACGTTTCTGGAGAGAAGGAAGGACTGATATTAGAAAATCCATATGAAATGGGAGAGACACTTAATGGAGTTTCAGGATTAGACATTGAAGAAGAGAAGAAATTAGTCCATCTCAAATTAAATCAACTTAAAGCTGAAGGTGCTTCTCCTCAAGCTATTAATGAGGCCATGAAAGATATGGGCATCCAAAGGTTTGTCCTCTACTCCCTTTTTTTTTACTCTTAAATCCTAGTAGTGTAGCAAAATTAATTAGTGATAATAGAATTATTCAAACATTACCCTTTTTTTTTTAGAGTAACATTACCTGTTTGATAACCTACCAATCAACCACTTTAAAATAAATTAAGATTGGAATTAATTAGGGCGAAATGAAAAAGGGTTTTAAAGGTACAACCAAAAAATTTTTTAATTTTTAAAAAGGCTCAATCAAATATAGTTAAAAATGTAAAAAAAATAAAAATTCATTTATTATCAGTTTATAGTTAGTTTATAATACATTTACAATGATAAATTTACAATTAGTAATATAAAAAATTTTTGCATTTAACAAATTAGCCTAAAAATAAAAGGTTGCACACTTTGATATAAATTCTAACAGTAAAAATATATGAATATGTTTTAAATAAATTCCTAAGCTGCCTTATTATAATACTTGTGCTACATGAGGATTATATTAGTTCATCTCAACCACCAATATGCTAATAAATCACAAACATAGGAACAAAATCACTTGAATAATCGAGTATCAATGGAGGTGATATTGTTATAAAATTCACATCTTCCCTTGAGTTGCTTTTGTATAATTGATATTGATAACTTGCATTTTGGAGATTTTCCGAGAAAGTTTTTACATAGAGAATGAACTAATCGGGGAATGGATGGGAATAGGGCAAAGAAATATGGATGGCCAAATACATATGCATTTACAAAGGCAATGGGAGAGATGATTGTTGGACATTTCAAAGATAATTTGTCTGTTGTCATCTTAAGACCCACAATTGTAACCAGCACATACATCGAACCTTTTCCTGGTTGGGTTGAAGGTCTCAGGTAACTTTTCTTTGTTACTGTTTCCATTCTTCAGAAAATGGAAGGAAAATGTGTTTGATTTGTTGTTTCTGCTGCAGAACAATTGATAGTTTGGCTGTTGGGTATGGGAAAGGAAGACTTACATGTTTTCTTGGTGATATTAATGGAATTGTTGATGTGGTGAGTTCAATTTTAATCAGTAATTAGTTACCTCTTTGTCCAATAATAACAACTTTTGAAATATTTTTTAGCGGCTCTACTACCGTTTTTTTTTTATAAAGTAAGTTTTACAGCTGTTTATATAGCATTTTATAAAATATTAAGTCTTTTAATTTTCAGCATTTTAGCATTTTATAAATGGATATAATGACTTACAATTATTTAAACAGTTAAACGTGTTATGTGAATTTAATGCAGATACCAGCAGATATGGTAGTGAATGCGATAATAACAGCAATGGTGGGATACGGAAATGCAATAATATATCAAGTGGGTTCATCAGTAAGAAATCCAGTTAGATACAGCGACCTTCAAGAAAATGGGTTAACTTACTTCACAAGAAACCCATGGGTTGGTAAAGATGGTAAACCTGTGAAAGTTGGTAAGGTTAAGGTCTTAAACAACATGAATTCCTTCCGTTTGTTTATGGCCCTCCGTTACTTGCTATTCCTTAAGGTTTGTTCCATTTTCTCACTTTTCAATTCTTTTTTTTTTAAATTTATATATATTAAGGTTTAAAACAATATTTCTATTACATTTTAATATTGGGATTGACTTTCCAATTTGCTATTTGAAACAACACATTTGACGTAAAAACTATAAGATTATTGGTTGATATAATAATTTTTTAATTTTTTCGGTAAATAGATGTTGTTTCAGTCAAAATTAATGCCACATTTATAATAAAGATAAAAAAAGATTAAGATAAGACATGATTTGTGAATTTTTATCACTGTTTAGTTAATAAAAATACAAATTGTATAATTTAAAAAAAAAAAAAAGAAACACACCAAAATAGATTATTGTATATAATATAAGATAAATTAGATCAATTTTTGAAAAGATGGGATTAAAATAGTTTTTTTTTTTCATAATTAGATTTTAATATTGGGTTTGACTTTCCAATTTTCTATTTGAAAAATACATGCTATCAATAATAAATAAATTGATTAATATATAGTTAATTTTCTAATATGTCTTTGAATACAGGGTCTAGAATTGGCAAATATGGCATTATGCAATTATTTTGGGGGCACATATAGTGATCTCAAAAGGAAGATCGATTATGTTATGAGATTGGTGGACCTTTACAGACCATACTTATTCTTCAAAGGAGTGTATGTACCTTTCCCTAATTTATATAACTAAATTAACAAAATATTTCATACTAATCTATTTTAATCACATAATAATTAAGATTAAGTTTAATTTTATCTGCAGATTTGATGATATGAACACAGAAAAATTGCGAATTGCAGCAAGAGAGAATGGTGTAGAAAGTGATATTTTCTATTTTGATCCAAAATCCATTGATTGGGATAATTATTTCATAAATATTCATATTCCTGGGGTGGTAAAATATGTATTTAAATAATAATAATAATTGCCCCCCAAAAAATATTATTCTATATACTATTTTTCTTTTAACTTATAAAATAATTGTGTTCGTACTAATTTTAGTATTGTGTTTCAAGGGCAATTAGTATTATTGATGTATCATTTATCTTCATTATTTATTAATGAAAATTTTTTAATATAACACAATATATAAACTTGTTCTTTCTTTCAATTTTTTTTTTCTTTTTGATAAAACTAAAATAATCTAATATTGAAAAAATAAAATTGAAGTTCGAACACAAATTGAAATTTTATAATCGTTAAAAGAAAGAATAAACAATCAAACCTACACACATGAACGATGATGACCATATGGTGACATGCTATGAAGTAGTGCAACCATGCTTGTTTCCGCATATTGTGGTTGCGTAGCAATTATATGGACAACCATATTGTTGTAATCCTTTTCCATAGGTGTTGTTGGTCTTATTTGAGGTGGACCATGTAATACCAACGGTTGATCAATGCATCACTAACAAAAATAAATAAAATTATTTTCAATAAAAAAAATTACCATGCTAGCTAAATGCACTGAATACGTGCTTGGAATTGGTGGTTTGTCATTTCCAACTTTAGCCTTCTTCAAACATGATGTGCTTCGTTTTTCCTTTTTAATATTCTTCTCAACATGACCAACATATCTATTCTCCTTTGGCCACCCCTCAGTCGTACATAAACTGGATCTAGGATTGGAGTAGAATTTGTGGTTGTTGAATCAGTATTGGAAGCAATAGTGGGGATTGGTTTTCTTAGCAAATGAAGATTTCTATTTGAATCATTGAATTCAATTATCAAATTTGTTAGAGATATTCGATAACTTCCGTATCAAGTAACTCACGTTTATTTTGATCTCCCATAGCTTTGTTGAATGCCCGAGTGAAAACATTTTCAATTTTCATCACAACTTGTGTTTCGGAACTATAAGCGGTAGATACGATACAAATTTGAACTTTGTGTATGAACGAGGTATGTTTTTACCCCATCGTTACAAAACATATTGCGAAGGCAACTCTTCAACATCATGCTTTATGAGAATGGCAATGAGATTGCACATGATCCTTTTAGACCCAAATAAATAACAGTTGCACCTCACTTTTGTTGTCTTCTTGTTGAATGAAACATTGTATTTGATCATATCCCAATAATCATCCATTATGTGTACTTTGTAATCAACTATGCATAAATCACAATCAATAAGAAACTTTTGGTTGACAATGGCGCAAAAAATAATTTTAGAGAATTCTTCTCGAACTTGCTCGAACATGCCATTTATGTATGCATCTCGTAACTGATTCTCCACGGATTATTTAGAGTGCTCCTGGAATTCATGTACCCATCAAAATATGAATTTATGATTTCACTCCGTTGGATAGATATCATACTTGCCCAAAAGAATTTGTTAATGTAGATAGATACCTACTTATACTTAGCTTCATACAAGGTTGTCAACCATGGGTAATCAACTACTTGGTATAAATGTAATATTGATGCCTAACTATTTTAAAATTCTTACATGGTCATGTTATTATAAACATTTTTCATGAATTTCTTTTTGAATTTATAATACTCATTGTTCCCCCCAAAATTTATTTGGAAATTTAGAAATTATGTGTCAAATACACCATTTATGTTGCACATTTGAAAAGACATTGGCAATCACTTTCGCAATACTTGCACATTGGTTTGTAACTATTGCCTTTGGTTGAATATTACTCATACATAATAGTCATTGTTTAAAAACTCAATTGAATAATGACACTTTCTCATTTGAAATTAATGCACATCCAAGCAGAATTGACTGACCATGATAATTGACACCAACAAATGGTGCACACGGCATATGACACTTGTTCACTAAATATGTCATGTCAAAAGATATCATATCACCAAATTTCTTATATGTATATCTAGATATTGAGTCAGCCTTAAAAATATGCTTAAGCCTACCATTTTTATCCGTCTTTATAGTATAAAAAAAGCTACGATTAATACAATTCATGTTAATAAACAACTAGTGAACCATCTCAGCAGTCCCTTTCAATATTTCAAGCAGTCTAACATTTGCTACATGATTATGATAATCCTGTTGTAAAATTGTCATATTTGCTTTTCCTCTAGCCTCTAAGACAAGTGTTCGATAAGTTTTAGCTGTCAAAATGCTAGCACGATCATTTAATTCTAGCCTCATTTTAGCACTATATGATAAATATCGATATGTTGTTGGAACCTCGAATCAATTGTATTTAGTGCATGGTTGTGGTTAAGAATAACTTTGTTCACTTATCAATATTCTTCCGATTTACATGAAACACATACACGAGCCTTGCAATCAGTTCGTGTTGTTGGGAGCTAGATTTTTTCAACTTTCCTTGCTTTTTGGGTTTTTAGCTTGGTTACATGCGAGAGTCACATTATTATAACCACCATGGCCATTCGGCCTACCGTTTAAGACGGTAGTACTAAAACTTTGTGCTTTAACTATGTCTATATAACAGTTATGGAATTCTTCAAGAGTGTTGAATCTTATTCCAGTCTTCAATTCAATTTCGGCAAAAAGATTTATAACTTTTTGGATAACACTATTAAGGACAACATTACTTTACTCATTCTGAACATATTCCTTCATTTTGCTGTTAAATTCAAAAATATCATTAACATTATAAGATTAAAGTTCTTCAAATGAAATATATAAAATTACAAAAATTAGATTTCAGTTTAGAAAAGATAAATTGATATAAGAACACTATTTATCTAGCTACAGAAGGGATTGAAAAGTTTAAGATGCATACCTGATGAAAAATGTTAATGAAGCTTGAATTGCAAAGCTTTGTTCTAAGTTTAAAATACTTAGAAATTCTCCTGATATATAGTTTCAATCTCTGCCTTCCATGCCTCATCATCTTCTGTCATTGTTTTTGTTTTATGTGTTAATTCAGAATCTTCCCTATATAATTATTGGAGTGCAAATTCTGGTAATATACTTTCTACGAGCTACTGTTTCATGGTGATTATCTCTATCTTGTGTTTTTTTTTAACTTTCTCTATTTTCTTCTTTAACCTCTTATTTTCTTATTGAACTATAGTGAAGTTTTCCTATTTGTAAACCAAAGGCAATGATTTAAATTAACTTGTTAAGGGATCATAATATAAATATAATATTGTTCAAATAGAAGACATGTCAATTTACTTCTACAACTGATGATGCATGTTCATCTTCTCTTAGCCAAACAAGAAGCTCTCTAGTAGCATGAACAACTTCTATCGTATCTCTTAGCTGAAGTTTGAGACTTTTATTCTCCTTCAGGAATTCTCTCTCTTTTCCCTTTCAAACCTCAATACGGAAAGTTCAGTTGCTAACAATTTGGCAAAGCGAGTTCAACTTTTGTTTTAATTGTTTTACATTATATAGTAGTAACGAGCGTAATTGAATGCTGAATTATAGTATATTGTATGTTTCCTTCCTAATTTAGAACAAAATATTTAACCAATCTAGATTAATTGTTGATGGTTAACATTTATAATGATAAAATAAAAAAAATACTATAATTTTTTAAAATTACCTTTTTTAATGTTCGTTTAAATCATAAAAGTAGATATCAAATTATATAAAAGATCACATGATTATCTATTTAAATGAATTCAAATATAAAAGTGCAGAATTAAAAGTTATTATATTATTTTCTCTAAAGATATGATTATAGGGTGGAATTTTGACCAAGATCTGGAATAGAAATTCACAATAGTTCATCTTATTATGATTAAAAGTGCAGAATTAAGATATCACATAATTGTCTATTGAAGTGAATCCAAATATCAAACCATTGTTTTATTAAATTAAAACTTAAAATTTAGAAATTATAAAGTGCGGAATGCTAAATTGCATATCAAAATACCTATTACTATTGGTGATTTATCAGCAAACAACTACCACAAAAAGCTATACTCAATAATGAAGGGTAGGATAGGTTTCTTTCTTAATTGCTTGTTCTCCTTTTTCAACTTCCAATAGAAGCTAACCCTCATCAGTTTCAGGCTTAAAAACCAACATGTCTTCCTACTCATGCAAGTTTCTTCTCGAATAGTTCATCAAATTCCAATTCTTTCCCTTTTCTCTTATTAGATAATTTTTCCATATACTGACCAGGAGATCACATATATTCATCCAAGTCACTGTCCAAACTGTTGCACTTCTCTTCATTGACAATGATACCTTTTTCTTTCTTCGAAACAATAGATGGAGTGGTGGAAGTTTTATCGAAGCTAAGACTATTTTCGGTCATAGAACCACTATCAGAAATGGCACTCTTTCACCTGTTGCTTATTCAATGTCTTGTTAATGGTTTAGGGAGTTACCTTTTTCTTTAATTTTCTTGCTAATTTTTAGCCTAAACTCTCTTTCAACTATCTTTTGTTCTCATAGCTCTCTTAACAACTAAGAAAATATTAAACATAATAATTATAGATACCAAAACCTATTCCCAAATTAAGTAATGTTACAGATATAATGTTAAAAGAAATGAGAAGCCCTTGAGAGATTATGAGCAGCTCAATTCACAAATCTATGAAAATAATTAAAATTAGATTTTTTCCCTTTGGCCAAACATTCACAATCATCATCTAAGTACCCAAAGCTTGTAATATATAAATTACTGCTGCTCCTTAAAGCTTGCACAACAAGTTGAGCATCAATTTCAAGAATGACTTCTAGCCAATGATTCCTCAAAGCCCAACAAATACCTTTTCAAATGGCCATAATCTCCGCTTGTTTCACGTTCATTACTCAACTCCAAATACATGCGGCAGCTGCAACAATGGAAATTCATTGAAGGAAAATAAGAGTACTTCATTGACATTACATATCAATCTAATTGCAAGAAAGACCAGATAAGTGGACTTTTGCCGTAAAAGTTAGAATTCTGTTTATCAAATTCCAAGGTGCACAAAGAAGAGAGATATAAGGGAATATCTAAGAACACAAAAAGACTATTACTGGCTTTATATTTAGAAAGACCAGATGAAATTTATTAAAAATTCTCGAAAAAGTGAAACACAAGGAAACAATCACAAACTTTCTTGGGCCCTTTGTCAACTTATTTGAAGAGAATATAAATAATGCATCTTTCATGTAGACACTAGCAAATTTAAGCTAGAAACCACAATAAAAACTAGCATTCAAGGTGATGATGAATTCACTTATCGATAAAATTGATTGCCTCCAATTCAGCACATTACAAAAGTCACTGATTTTTTTCTCAACAACTAAATGCACCGAAAAACAAACAACATTTATAATAAAATCCAAAATACAAAGTAACAGATATTCTATGAGCGTATAAAATACAAAATAGCAATTAAAATAGGAGAAATGGACTTGTAGTTAGGATTTTATTGAGGAGAAATCGAGAGTGCCTGAGAACAAATATGACAAATGATCTAAATTATATTTTAAAACCTTCAATTTTTAGCTTCAACATTTTAACCAAGCTTTGGTATTAACCATGCTTTAAATTATCTCTTGTGAAAGGCATTAATTAAAACCACTCTAGTGCTTTAACTAGGGCTGCACAAATTCGGTTCGGTTACCGAACCTAATGAACCGAATTGTAAACTGAATTTTTTTTAGAAAATCGAAAACCGAATTGTGAGAGGAAAAACCGAATACGAACTGAATCGAATAATTCAGGTCGGTTTGGTTCGATGAAAAACTGAATTTGGACCTGTTTGCATTTTTTTAAAAAAAAACCTAACTTTCCACAATCTGCTTAATATTATTCTGCAGTAGAATAAAATTTCTAGTTGCTGTATAAATGAATAAAATTAATTTGCAGCAAATAAAACATTTTATCATGTTTACAATAATGGTTCCATAAAAAAAGAGCATAATTTGCATTACAAGATCAGCATAATTTGCAGTAGAAACAGATTTTCAACATCTTCATTAAAGTTGAATCATCATTTAAAAAATCAGAAAATGCATGTACTATGAAATTTATAGGGAAAAAACCTGCATAATAAACCAGCATTTTAAAGATTCATATTAAACAGTCCATATAACCTAACATTCATCTTCATTAAAGCTGAATCATCATTTAAAAAACCTACATAATAAACCTCCAGACAACCATATTTACTCCAAATGCTTGGTACAAAACCAAGAAATAAAGCAACACAATTAAAAGCATTCATCTTAAACAGTCCATATAACCTAACAACACAATTAAAAATATTCAAATTCAACATTTAAACAGCAATAACAATAATGTCCAAATAGCAACAACAATGACATTAAAACCAGCAAGCATGACGTAGAGAAATCCCGTCAATCAATGGAAACGTTGTAGGGAACCAGAGAGCTATCTCCTTAGGTAGCCAAAGATCCCGCCATATCTAAGAAAGATAGGAAAAATGTTAAAGAAGTTAATTTAAAGATGTAATTGCATAAATGACATCTCTAATTAATACTTTTGTATCAAACTCATATCTTGATTTACCATTAACTCTAAATATGTTTTCCTAATTTTTGCCGCTTCACATTCTCCGGTATGCATCTAATATGCTGCGTTTGTAAATGTTATATTCGTATTTCATTCATTCCATCACAAATATTAAATTTAAAAAAATATATATATACTACTTATGAATTACCTATCCGTGATGAAAATAATAAATCAAAGCTTAGATAAACAAAGTCCAGTGATCATTGGAAGAACAAAAAGACATAATTAATTAATCAATTCATAATTATGAAATAATTAATTAAAAGAAGAAGAAATTAAGTACCTTGGCAATTCTGTAAAAAGGTTGTTTATGAAAAAGATAAGCCAAACCAATAATATTAATTAACTTTCCATGGAAAATGAAGAACCAGGAACCTATTAGCAATGGAACTTCTTTTTCTCTTCCATTTCCTCTTCATATATTAATGTGATATGCTTCAAGTACTCTACCCACAGTTCATTTTTGCACACCGGCAAACAGAAATGCCTGCTGACAGTGCAAAGATAGCAACCACACATTGATCATTGACTCAAATGACTTTTAGTTTTGGAACAAAAAGTTAGAAATACTTTGTGATTTATTGTTTGTTGGCTTCATGATTCTAAGATAAACATGCAAAACAACAACTGAAATCATCACAAGTTAAAAAAATTGAACTGAAAAAAAAAGGGAAAGAAGAACTGAAATCATAACAACGACTGAAAAATAACAAACATGAAAAAAAAAAAAGAAACAAGAATGCAATGGGAAAAATCAGAAAATAAAACTTAAATATAAAAACAAAATTGATGAAAAATAAGTAAAATTGATCCTTCAACAACATGCAATCATCACACAAAATAGAATTTAGCCAAATGCATTCACATTACTTAAAATAGAAAACTTAATGACCAAAAATCAAAACTAAAATATACAAATTAACCCATTACTTAATAGGTAGGAAAAACAGAGAGAGAGAGAGAGAGAATTCGAAAACCTGATGAAACAAAAGCTTATCCCCATGTTTGCCAGCGAGTTTTTTTGACTCTAAGCAAGTTGAATTGAAGGTTTTCTCCAGGTCGAGGTTTTCTTTCTTCGATTGATTGTCTAATTAACCTTCTTTGCAAAAAAAAAAAAAAAAATATTTCTTTCAGTGGTTATTGCCTTATTATCCTCTTTCATTGGTTTAGCTAAATTTCCGTTTTAAAACCATCAATTTTTACCTTCGAGAATACTGAAGGTCTAGTATTACAGCCTTTCCGTGTTAAGGATAATAATATCCCTGAGAAGTAGTCTAAGCTGTTGTAACTAATATTCATTTGTTGTGTTAGTCAAACTCTTATCTCCTATTTCTGTGCATAGTTAGCTGTAGACTGAAGTTTTATGTATCTATAAATGTATCACAATTATTTTCAATAAAATATGCTTCTCACTATTTCTCTTTATGGTATCAAAGCACAATATTTGATCCAACTCTTCCTTAACGTTATTTCTTCTTTTCTGGTTAAGGAATTTAGTCAAACAACTGGTGTGCAATTTGATTATCTCGTCACATCTTCTTCTTTTTCTTGTTTACCCACTCCACCAAAAAAAAAAACAAAACAAACCGCAATTCATGGCACTTAACACTACTATTCCTAATGAAGCAGAGCCAAGCTCACCTCTAGTTATTGTTACGCTACCCAATATTATTAAGCTCAATTGTTCAAACTATCTCTCATGGAAACTCCAAGTAGAAGCCACTTTCGTTGGCTATGGTCTCTTTAAATTTCTTGATGGATCTTTCCCGTCTCCTTCTCCCACTGTCACCAACAATTCTTCTACCATTCCCAATCCTGCCCATCTCACATGGATGCGTCAAGATCGGTTACTTTATGGCACACTTGTTGGTACTTTGGACCAGACGATTGTGCCTTTGGTGTCTCTCACCAAGACTACTCAAGAGTTATGGGACACTTTGTCTCACACCTTTGCTAGTGCATCACGTGGTCATATTAAACAACTCCAGGCTCGGTTCAAAAGCATCACCAAAGGAACACAATCAATCACTGACTTTATGAACTTCATTAAGGTCATCACAGATCAATTACTCATATTGGGTCACCCCTTAAAACCTGAAGATATTACTGACAAAGTGCTTGAGAGTCTTGATTCATCTTATCAAGGAATCATTGACGCAGTTAATGCCTGAGATGATCCAATCTTATTTTCTGATCTTATGGGAAAACTCATTCAAAGAGAGCTTCTTCTTAAATCCCAACCTATTCTAGGCCCTATGCCTGTCACTGCCCATGTCACAACTACTCGACCAAATTATAATCCAACTGCTCATTTCAACCGGACTCAGTTTTCTAGTTCTCCTAACCCCACCCGCTACAACAATCAGCCTGCAGGAAATGGGTCAAAACCTTTTCTAGGAAGGTGCCAATGGTGTCATACTAAGGGTCATTCTCTTCACAAATGTCCTGTGTTCCAAGAAAAACACCCCACTTTTCGCCCACCACCTTCCCTATTTCAGTCCAACAGACCTCAAGCCCACGTTGCATAAACTTCTACTACTTCCACCATGGCTTTTTGACACCGGTGCTACTTATCATGTTACCCAGGATTTAGCAAATCTCTATCTTTATCATCCTTATCATCTTACCCAGGATTTATCATACGGGTTCTACTTTCTTCTCCACTCCCTCTAAAGCTCTTGCTTTTTCTAATGTTCTCTGTGTTCCTACAATGAAAAGGAATCTTATTTCTATATATCAGTTTTGTCTAGATAACAATCTTCTAATTGAATTTTCTTCTGATTCTTTTATTGTGAAGGATCATCAAATGAGGGCTCATCTTCTTACGAGACCAGCTAGGAATAGTGTTTATGAACTATTTCATCCATTGTCTTCCTTTGTCGCTTTCTCCAGTATCAAGGCTTCTGCCGTTGATTGGCATCATTGCTTAGGACATCCTGCTCTGTCTATTTTAAAGTCTTTAGTTTCTTCATTTCGTCTCAATGTATCCAAAGATTTCTCTTTTCATTGCAATGCATGTCAATGTAATAAGAGCCATAAGCTCCCTTTCAATCAAAATAGTTTGCATTCTTATTCACCTCTTGATCTTATTTACACTGATTTATGGACTTCTCCTGTGCTTTCTTTTGATGGCTTCAAGTATTACGTAATCTTTGTGGATCATTTCACTACGTATATATGGTTTTATCCATTTAAACGCAAATCTGATACAAAAGAAGTCTTCATTAGATTTAAAGCTTTAGTGGAAAAATTCTTTGACACCAATGTCAAATCCATTTATTCTGACAATAGGGGGGAATATGAAGCCTTACGTCATTTTCTCACTAGTAATGGAGTTTCCCATCTTACAACACCCCTTTATACACCCGAGCACAATGGCTATGCCGAACGTCGGCATCGCCATATTGTTGAAACATGCCTTTCTCTTCTTTCTTATGCTCGTATTCCTTGAGAGTTTTGGTCCTTATCTTTCTCCACAGTCACATATTTAATCAATTGTATGCCTACCTCTACACTCTCAAATCAATCCCCTTTTCAATGTCTATTTGGTCAACCCCCAAACTATCTGAAGCTTCGGAGTTTTGGATGTCTCTATTATCCTTGGCTAAGGCCTTACTCATCTCACAAACTTGACTCTCGATCTCATTCGTGTGTTTTTGTAGGGTATTCTTTTTCCCAAAGTGCATATTACTGTCTTGATCCTACAAATAATAAAATATATGTCTCACGTCATGTTAAGTTTGTAGAGCATGAGTTTCCTTTTATCAAACTAACATCTGTTGTTTCTATTGATTCTTACCCAAGTCCTGATACATGGTGTCCAATTTCTCTTCCAATCTTGTCTACTGTGGCATCTGGTGCATCTCATGTTGAGTAGGATGTTCCTTCTCTCACTTCACCATCGCCATCTCTCAACTCTTCTTCTTCTTCTTTCGAAAATGAGTCTCCAACTCTCAATGATACCCTAATCGT
The DNA here is from genome assembly GCA_949640765.1 of Croton laevigatus. Taxonomy (NCBI): domain Eukaryota; kingdom Viridiplantae; phylum Streptophyta; class Magnoliopsida; order Malpighiales; family Euphorbiaceae; genus Croton; species Croton laevigatus. The sequence goes on along the minus strand of CATIWJ010048595.1, from coordinate 9,148 downwards.
ATCTTCGTCATTGGTAAGTCCGATGCCACCATTTGATAACACTCATGTTGTTTCCTCAGATGCTGTCAACACCACCCACCTCACAACAACACTTCCCACATACACTATAATCACTCGAGCCAAGAATAACATTTTTAAACCTAACCCGAAATATGCAAATCCTACCACCATTCAACCTACACCAACTGAACCTACTACAGTTGCCTAAGCTTTTCAAGATCCACTTTGGCATCAAGCTATGATGGATGAGCTACGAGCACTTCATAGACTTGGTACTTGGGATTTAGTGCCTTCAAATTCTATTCAAAATGTCATTAAATGCAAGTGGGTGTTTAGAATTAAGTACAAACCAGATGGTTCTATTGATCGTTATCGTGCTCGATTGGTTGCCAAAGGTTTTCAAGAACGTCCTGGGGTAGACTATACTGACACATTTAGTCCAGTTGTTAAACCTGCAACTATACGCACTTTGCTAAGTCTTGCTGTGGCTAATAATTGGTCGTTATGACAACTAGACATTAATAATGCTTTCTTAAATGGTACTCTTGATGAACAGGTTTACATGGCACAACCTCTTGATTTTCGGATGCTAAATTTCCTACATATGTGTGCAAGCTTCATAAGGCCATTTATGGACTCAAATAGGCCCCACGGGCATGGTATACAGAACTCACCAATTTTTTTATTGAGCCTTGGTTTTAAGAAATCAGTTGCTGACTCTTCCTTGTTTATTAATCATCAACATTCAGCACCAATGTATCTTATTGTCTATGTTGATGATATAATTTTAATGGGTTCCAACACTCATGCTTTCAATACATTTGTAGAGTAACTTGCAGGTCGCTTTGCTTTGAAGGATCTTGGTTCTCTATCTTATTTTCTTAGTGTGGAGGTTATTTCAAATTCTCAAGGCCTATTTCTGAGTCAGAAAAAGTATATTTCTGATCTGCTGCAGAAAACCAATATGCTTCGTGCTAAATCCATTTCAACACCTATGGTTCATGACTCCTCTTTAACTTTACATTCTGGTACTCTCATAGATAATCCTACTGAGTATCGAGCCACAGTTGGAAGTCTTCAATATCTGACTCTTACACGTCCTGATGTTGCATTTGCGGTTAACAAGTTGTCTCAATTTATGCATAAACCGCGCACTTCTCACTGGGCAGCCTTGAAACTTCTGCTTCGCTATCTAGTTGGTTCTTTTGAGAAAGGGGTTACAATTTATCAAGATTCTCCCTTAGTTTTGCATGCCTTTTCTGATGCAGATTAGACTGGTAATAAGGATGATTATACCTCAACAATGGGTCAAATTGTTTACTTGGGTCGAAGTCCCATTACTTGGAGCTCAAAAAAGCAACGCTTTTTAGCATAATTGTCGACTAAAGCTGAGTATAAAGCTGTTGCTTCCACTGCTGCTGAACTTATATGGCTTCGTAATCTTCTTCATGAAATGGGTACCAAGGTTCCCACTGTCCCGGTTGCAATTGTGATAATCTTGGAGCTACTTATCTTAGTGCCAATCCAGTGTTCCATTCCCGCATGAAGCATTTGGCGCTTGCGTTTCACTTTGTTCGTGAGCAAGTTCAAGCTAGTAATCTCCGTGTTGTTCATGTTCCAACTGGTGATCAACTTGCAGATGCTCTTACTAAATCTTTGCATAAGACCAGATTTAACTTGCTAATATCTAAGATTGGCCTCTTCACTAGGTCATCCATCTTGCGGGGGCATGTTAAGGATAATAATATTCCTGAGAAGTAGTCTAAGTTGTTGTAACTAATATTCATTTGTTGTGTTAGTCAAACTCTTATCTCCTATTTCTGTGCACAGTTAGCTGTAGACTGAAGTTTTATGTATCTATAAATGAATCACAATCATTTTCAATAAAATATGCTTCTCACTATTTCTCTTTATTCCGTAACATCAAAAGTGAATATTTTTTTTTCTTCATAAATATTTTCACATTTACATGCTTTTAGTTAGGGATGAGTGGTTTTGGTTCTAGATCGTACCTATAGGAACCGACAATAGAATTGATGTAGCGGTTCTTGTGAAATTTGAAACCAAAATCGGAGTCAAGTCTCCAGTTTTGATTCCGATTTAGTTCATGATTTTTTCAATTATGATTCCTAATCAAATTAGAAATGGAACCATGTGTAGTTTTTTTGATACCAATTAATGATAATGTTAAAAATAAACAGTTTAGTGCTTTTCATAAAATTGAAAATAAAAATAAATTGATCTAACTTAAAACATAATGTGTTATCACCCGGTGTCGGAAAGTCTTTCTGTCTTCTTAATTGCTTCCTTCCTTCTTTCTTCCAAACTCATTATTTTCTGACTAATAATTTGCTCATTGAACCATTACCCTATAAGCAATTTGTATCTTATTATTATTATTATTATTTTTTTTTTTTTTTTTTCAAAAAGCATTGTGTTTTTCTTTTCGAATGAGTCATATTAATATCATGACCAAAACGTCTTCTTATTTAAGATTTTCCCATCTCATGATTTTCGTTCCACATATCTTTTAATTTATTTTTTAATTAGATTTTTATTACCATCGGTCTAACTCTTAATAAGAAGAATAAAAGAAATATTCAAAAATATTTAGATTTTTATTATTTTCTCTCAAACGCGTAAAAGGAAGAAGAAAAAAAATCAAAAATATTTTGAAGATAATATTAATATTTTTGAAATCTATCAAATTTTTTTTGTTGTCATAAATAGCTTGACAACCAAAAAGTAGCATTAACGAAAATGTTTTACGAATATTTACTATTTCACTGATATTACAATTAAATTAAAATAATTTCACGGAGATATTTTTAAATTTTGCTTCCATTTTGTTCGGATTTAGGACCAAAATGGCTAATTCTATTTGTCAAGTGAATAGCTATAACTTTTAGGGGATTGGACAAAAATACACCCTTTCATCATTTAAGGTTCTTTGACACAAAATTATTATAAAAAAATTTCACATCCTACGATCAATTTAAAGTATTTAAAAAGTTTGGACCATAAGAGGACTTGCACAAACCTTCAAATAGTGATAGATTTTGTAAATTTCAAGCTCATTCATTACCTCATATTCATACCAAGATTATTCTAATTTTTTTTTCTAATTTAATAAAAAAATATAATTCAAAATTATTGGGGCAATTTATAAAGAGTAGATCTATCTAGTTCATCACATTCATACCAAGACTATTCTAAATCTTTTTTTTTAATTTAATAAAAAATCTAGTCCAAAATTATTGGGTCAATTTATAAAGAATAGATCCATCTGGATCATCATATTCATATCAAGACTATTCTAAATCTTTTTTTTTCTTTCTAATTTAATAAATAATCTAGTCCATAATTATTGGGAAATGTAAAGAATAGATTTACATGGATTATCGCATTCATGCCAAGGCTATTTTAATTTCTTTTCTCTAATTTAATAAAAAATCTAGTCCAAAATTATTGGACAATTTATAAAGAATAGATCCACCTAGATCATCACATTCATGCCAAGACTATTCTAAATATTTTTCTTTTCTAATTTAATAAAAAATCTAGTCCATAATTATTAATAGATCCATCTGAATCATCATATTTATGCTAAGACTATTCTAAATCCTTTTTTTTTCTTTAATTTAATAAATAATATAGCTCAGAATTATTTGGACAATTTATAAAGAATAGATTCTCCTGAATCATCACATTCATGCTAAAACTATTCTAAATTCTTTTTTTTTTCTAATTTAATAAAAAAATCTAGTCTAAATCAATCTGGATCATCACATTCATGCCAAGACTATTCTAAATCTTTTTTTTTTCTAATTTAATAAAAAAGTTTAGTCTAAAATTATTAGGACAATTTATAAAGAATAGATCCACCTGAAACAACGCATTCATGTAAAGATTATTCTAATTTTTTTTTTAATTTAATAAAAAAATAAAGATGGAGCAATAAAAAATGAAATGATAACGACAACTCTAAGTATAACTAAAATTAGCCAATAAATAAATAAATGTAAAGAGGAATTATCCTGAGAGATGGAGAACAACTAGCAAATGGTGGAGCCCTCCCTCTCAGTTCTAATTTCAATTGTAATGAGAAAACAAAACCAGCCTTGCATTTTAAAACTTTTGGTTTCGGCTATTTTTTATTGGTTTCGATTCTAATTCGGTCTGGTTTTTGGTTAATAAATCAAGAAGCCTACTCGTAGTTAATAAATCAATCAAAAGAAATATATTTTAAATTGATATACTACTTATTATTATATTTTATATTTATTATTTTTAATATAATATATTTTTTTTAACGCTATAGAGATAAAATTTTGAACCGTATATCCACAAATATCTAATTCAAATCGTCTTATTTTTCGACCTCAATTCGTCCCAACAATGTGCAAGTTATAGGGTCCCTCAGTCCGAACCCACAAAATCCTACTTGCAACTAATGCCTTTGTAAAAACCTTATCCCAACCCGCCTTATCTTGATCATAATTAATTTAGTTATTCTAAGTTAATTTTTTTTTAGAATGAAGGTGATTTATAATTTATATTTATGAAATTAATTTAGATCTTATGAAATAATTTGATTTTCTTTTTTTTTTTTCGAAACAAAAAACAATTTGATTTTCAATGGTAATTTTGTATTTTTTATTCTTAAAAAGATTTTTTTACTGGATATTTTGCTAAGTAATTAAATTCTCTTTTATTTATCAAACAAAATGAATGGTTGGATACTTAAGTTACTAATGGTGATGAAATTAGAAAAACAAAAAATATTATTTAATGCTTAGTTATTAGTAAGTGCCATTATTTGTCTTTATTACTGAAACAAAATGAATATTGACTAAAAATGGAGTCCTTGAGTTGAGATACTATTATTTTCAAAAGAAATTATAATTTCTGAGATACTTATTACATCAAAGTCATATCTCTAAAAATATTCATTCTTTTTCTATTCGAAATAAATCTAAGGTTACAAGAGTTGATGTCTCCTATTTATAAGGTCCTCCTCCATGGGGTAATGAACCCCGTAGGTCAGAATCAAGCTCAATTTAAAAAATTGATGCCAAGACTTCTTATTGTTCAAAAATAATTTATGTTATTGAGATTGATACATAGTATATTTTTTTCTTTTATCAAACGAAGCTTTTTTTCTTGTAATTATGCGCCAGTAAAGGTGGTAAGATATTTGCCCTTAAATCCTAACGGACAGAGTTGGAATCTCTCTATATCTACGTTAGGATGTGAGTTTATAACTATGCTTAAAAAAAAAGAAGAAGCTGTTTTTCTTAATAGACCAAGCCTATGTTTGGAAGTCAGTAATAAATAATAAAATGCATTTTAAGCTTTGACTATGTTCGTTCTTTAATCAGTTTCAGAGTTTCTTTATTTGAATAAAAATTCTGTTTGAAATTGGTTTTGGACGAATTTTTCTTTTGGTAATTTCGGTTACCGAATGAGTGAAAAATTTCAGCAATATATGATGATAAACTAAAAAAGAGGGGTAGGCACCACTGTTCACCCCTCTCTGTTTTAAAACGACGTAGTTTCAAAATGGATATATATATATATATTCTCTTATTTCTAAATCCACTCTATTGCTCTTTTCTTTCTTTTTCTCTCTGTGCATTTTATCGCATTCTGCATCTCCTTCTTCTTCTTCTTCTTAATTCTATCTACATCTACAACATCGAGAGGAATGAAATTAGAGTTCGGTTTGGGGCTTTCATAGAAGCAAAGGAATAGATTCATCCTTTCCAGGTCTGTTTCTGATTTTTTTCCCATAATAAAATTTCCTTAACCGATTTTTTGAGTTCCATCTTCCATTATCTTTCAATTTCACCTCCATGCGATTATAATTTATTCAGCACTTACTTTTTTGGTGTTCATGGCTATTAGAGATCTTTAGATATTGAATTTCCAGTCTTGTATGTCTTTATTTTCACTGCTAAGATTTGATTTTATACTTAAGTGAATTCTATAACCAGAGTTGTTTTTGTAAATTAAAACACCTCAAAAATATGGATGGCTGTAACTTACAACTTATTAACATTCCCGGCAATTGTGTGTTTTATATTTCATTTACCTTAGGTTTAGAGGTAAAGATTGGGTTATTTCTTTTGGAGTTCCTATTTGCATGTAATTGATTTTGTATATTTTTTAGCTTCTGTAGTTGCAAATAATTTCTGATATTGTGTTGGATTTGCGTTTACCAGTATTTTCTTTTCTGTTTTATTGAAGTCCTTTAGGTTCTAAAATTTGCTCAAGACCTGTTTGATGAAATGTCTCTTAGGAATTATATACATGTATCTTCAGCATCAACGATCCCCTTTTATACTCAACGAGTAGTGGAATCTAATCATCACTTATGCAACCTTAACTATATCCAAATCCATGAGCACATAATAAAATAGGTTTTTACTTTCCTTGTATACTATAAGTAAGTGATTACATAAGCATGTATAGAAAATTAAAAAACTTAATTAAGAGAGATGAAATCACAAAAGTAAAAAGTACTACTTGACTATCATGCTTGATTAAATTTTTTTAAACCGTATTATAACAAATAATCCGAAATCTCATCATCTTTGATAACCCAAAACCACATTGTATACTATTTTTTTAATTTTATCAAATATTTTATGTTACAAAAAATGTGTTTAAATCTTTACCCGTTTAACAACTCATGCGCATGACTATTATTTTTTTTCTTCAATAGATATTGTTTCAGTTTTGAAATATATCCATTTATTTTGTTCTCTTCAGTTTTAATTCAAGCAAATGATATACTGATATCTGGTTTGTTTGATTTCAACCCTTATTTAGCTATTGTTTCTACTTATGTTCTCTTTTGTTACTTTAATATTCAAGCTATTGCATTTTTATGTCCTGCATCCTTTTTTCAAACTTGGTTTCGGTTTGAACTTGTTTTTGACTCCATGTTGCCTTTCTTTTCATTTTCGAATACTCTCCACTTACTCCATCTTTATGAACCTTTATTTTTTATGTTTAAAAAGGCCGTATCAAGTTTTGTTGGTATTTCCCTTTCCTGAATTTAGGATGAATGAATGATCAAAGAAATGGTAAATGATTCAAATATGTGACACTGATAGAGTCATATTTGGTTTAGAGTAATTTACCAATCTTAAACTTGATGAGATGTTTTGTTCATTTGCTGTTTTGGGAAATTTGCCATTTCAAAACTGAATGCGACTCTGCAGTTAGTAAACTATTTTTGTTTATATTTGTGTTGTCATTGTATAATAGCATCTTAGTATTTAGTTTTGATAGATTTTATAAAATTATATGAAATAATCACCAAAGTAAAACAACTCACTAAGATTGCAGCTTTAGTATCAAGAACCTCATCTGCTACTTTAAGAACACATCCGTTGGCTTTACATGAAAACTAGAACTTAACTTGATTGTCTTTTGCTACAAAGGCAATAACACTAGGGGTAAATATAAATGTAAATAAAATATTCTAAATAGGCAATAAATCTACCAGCAGAAGCTAGAGGGAGGGCAAGAGAAGACTTTGCTATGATTTCTTCTTCTACGCCAAATATAATTAAATTTGACTTGAAAGCAATTTCCATCTCCATGCATCAACTCCAATTTCCATTTGATGCTCCAACTGCTCTTGCCTGAATCCTCACATCTCTTCTCTATTTGAACAAGCTAGGTTGTCAAAAGAAGGTAAATGTTTCTTGATTTCTTTTGATTTGAACCAAGTAGATTTGGGTTTCCCTAGTTTTTGATAATGCTATTGCTCCGATTTTAGGTTTATGATAGGGTTAGCTTGTATGTTTTGACCCTTCATCATTTGTTATATGGTATCAGAGTTCCCACTGCCGCCCAACACTAATTTCTAATTTTTTATCTTCGCGATTCTTCATTGATTTTTCATCATTTTTCTGGTCTTTTTTCTTCAATTCTTTCTTTTTCCTTGTAGATTCCTTCATTTTTCAGTCAGTTTCTTTGTTCCTTGTAGTTTGATTCTTCAATTTCACAAAGAATTCTTCAATCTTTCCGTTTCTATTTTTGATTTTTCTCTTTTTAAGCTTCGGTTTTCTGAGGAGTTTATTCTACAAGTTTAATGGCTCTAAGCAGGGAGATTCAGGGACTTAATCAACAGATTCAGTTATTATCTCATTCATTCTAGGTTTCCAATTTCTTGTTTTGTCTTCATCTGATTGCTTTTGTTTGTTAGGATCTGGTTTCTATTTTTCGATTTATTTGTTCTTTTGTTCAATGTTCTCTATATTTCTTCTCTCTAAAGATTTTGAGTCTTTTCCGCTTTGGATTCTTTAGTTCTTTTTCAGAAATCTCTTGAATTCTATTTTATTCTTGATTCATGACCTTCTATACAAAATGCAAAACAATGCTGCAAATATCGTTGTCTCTAGCCCTTATTATCTCCATCCGAAAGAGAATCCGGCATTAGTTCTTGTGTCTGTGGAGTTGACAGAATCTAGCGTACTATCATCAGTGGTTTCGATCTATGAGAATGGCTTTGCAGTCTAAGAACAAACTTCAGTTTGTTGATGGCACTTCGAATCGACCGTTGCCTAATGATCCACTTCACTCTTACTGGATGCTGTTGGAAGATGTGTGTGCTGATATTTTTGACTAAAATGTATTTGTGAAAATTCTAGAGAATGGACAGCTCACATATCTCTAGAACTCTCTTTTCTCTATAAATACTTATGCTTATGTATGTGTGAGAGTGAGAAAAAGTGAGAGAGAGAGCTTGATATTTCTGTGTAATCTGAAAATGAAGAAGAAAAAATTATGTTTTTAGTGACATAGTTACTCTTCTCTCTAATCTCTGTTTTTTGTTTCAATTTCTAGTTTTTATGTTTTCTTCAAGCTCTCTCAAAACTAACATGGTATCAGAGCCCGATGATCTTTGAGGGGCCTGCAGTTGATGAAAAATCTGTTTTAAAAAGAAAATGTTTGTTTTGTGGCAGCTCTCAACCACCCACTGTAAATCCTCTGTTTTTCGGATTTCTTGAAGTTTGTTGTGGGTTTGTTTGTTCTTTTAGCTGCTGTGTTTTGCTGGTATTGTTGTTTACTTCCAGCTCAAATGTTGAAGCCCATGCTCTGTTTCTGAAATGAGTTACTGCATCCAACACTC
>CATIWJ010048560.1:0-16834 GCA_949640765.1 Croton laevigatus | reverse complement strand
ATGAATACATCTTGTAGGGACCGCGAAAAAGCTTGATATGCGTAAAGCCCTAACACCAAAACTGTAACTAAAACCAATTTGTTTTCAAGAACTGGAGCCATTATTTATGCTAATTTGATGAATTGAAGGAAGGAGGTAATAAAGATTATATATAAGTATATTTGGCACAGTATTGGTTGAAGAGGTATTAAGTATATTTATAGAATTACATAATTATCTTAAATTGCATTCTTGTATATGAATTTAATACGTTAAGCTATGATATAGACAACCAAAGTTTTGTTTCTTCACGCTGATTCATTCTAAAATACTAACTTTTGATTTCAATTTTTATTTTTCAATTACTGTTGTTATGTGAAGGTTCACAAGAGAGGATATCGCTAAAGCTTTCTGAGAATCATTTTGCTTCAAATTTTTATCTTTTAGTGCAAAAAATTTACATAAAAAAAAATCATTTTGCATAAAAAAAATTAATTTTCACAAAACTTGCACAATAGTATAACTTTTTCCGATTCTTAAACATGTAATACTATTAGGTTTAGCATTCGGATCAATCAATTCGGTTAATTCTTATTTAGTTTAAAAGTTCAAAATTTTATTTCCGCAAAAATTTTTAAAAAAAAATCAATCTATTAATTTTCTTTTTTTCTTTTTCTTTTTTTTTTTTTTTGAGAAAAATTTTATTCATAAGAAAATAGTGCAAATCAAATATAAATTCAGCATATTACATGAATATGAAATATCTTGAATCTACTCCACTCAATTCGACTTGATCTCTTTCAGCGGTGAAGTCTTTCAACTAGTCTTATAATATCAATTCTCAATCTATGCTCAAAGAACAAATACATGTCTTCTATTCCATCCTTTTCAATAAACAAAATAATTTAGACAACATAACACCAAAAACTAAACTAAAAGAAAACTTCCCTTAATAACGAATAAAACCCTCAAAGAATGACAGATTTGACATAAAATCTTGTTCAACAAATACAGATCTAGATTTATTTGATAAAAACTAAACAAAGTAATGGAAAAAAATACTTTATATAACTTAAGTATAGTAATCATACTTTATAACTAACCTAAAAATAGTTTAATCTACTAAATTCAACCTTTCAAATTATCAACACCAAACTTGAATCTAACCATGCTGATTTCATTGTAAAGAATTAACAAATAAAAAGAAGTAGTACTTGAAAAGTGTAATGTTTAATTTTTGTTTTTTACTGTAAACTAGTCTTTTATGTATTTATGTTGCATGAGAGTGCTCGTTTTTAAGTACCCTAGTTTTATTTTTAATTATTATGTCTTTTTTATTGAAGTGCAAATGGAACAGAGTTTGCAGAAAAGGTGTGAACAATACTTATAAATCTTAATCGTGCAAACTAAAAAGTTTGGACTGATATAGGTTGTTGGGCATAAACTATGAGTCTAATTAGCTAGCCACAGTTACTAGGAAATTAGGAGTATCCACACAAAATAAATTATTTTTGTAATTAAATTCAAATGAGGTACTATTGAAACAAAATTTTTAAATAGGGTGTTGGTAACATAAAGTTTATTTTGGTGTGTTAATTATACAAATCAAAAAGTTTGGATTGATTTAGGTAGTTAGGCTTCTGACACTACAAAAGTTTTGATATTAGATAAAATTTTCTAAGTGGAAAAGATCGTTCACTAATTTAGTTTAGCAACGGGTCAGCTAGAGAATTTTTTGCTGCTTTGCCGTCTCTAATTGATCACCAACAAAGCATATCCGGTCACATTTTTATTGCAAGAAATGTTGATTTTACATCACTAATCTATTGTTAATAATAATAATAATAAAATGCAAATAAAAAATTAAAAGATGATTAAAAAAAAAGAATGTAAAGAAATGTTGATTTTTTTCAAAAAAAAATCAATGGTTAATTTCAAAAAAAAAAAAAGAGGTAATCAAGAGTGATACGGGCTCAACTCTGAAATAAAACATAATTTCATCCATCAAAGAAAAAAGAATGAAGACAAGATGAAATTGGATCATCTGTAGTGAAATGTTTGTATATACAAGTAAGAAAGAGCCACAAACAATCCATTTCATTATCAAACCGAAATTTTAACATTATGCATATACAAACTGTAATACAAGAGTTTTACAAGTAGCAAAAAAGACGCTTCATTTTATGACGAGGTATTTATATTTGAAGGTTTGTTACATAAATTTAATTTCCTGTCCTTTATTCATTTAATCAAGCAGTTGGATAAGAAGGCTCCATAGCAATTCCACAAAGACCTTCTTTGGCATCAATATCTCTTTGCATCCTGATGTATCCATTTTCACCCCAAGAAGATCCCCATGAGTTCTTCACTAACCAATACTTTGTTCCATCATTGCTTGTTCCATATCCGACTGCTGCAACTCCATGGTCTAGTTCAGTTCCACAATCTCCTGTAAATACTCCGCCTGAGTAGAACTGGAAAGCAGACCCACTTGCGTCAATGGCTACTGACACTGGTTGGTTAGCCACTGCCTTCAATAAGGAATCTTCATCGTTAGCAGGCACATCTTCATAACCAGTTATCTCTGCTCATGGTTAGCTGCCTTTTTTGTGTTGCAAGTATCATCAGTTCCTTGGTATGGGTAATTGGCTTCAGTTGTTAGTCGTCCGTTTTGTTTTATGAATTGAAATGCATCATCCATGAGACCTCCCTCGCATCCTTGATCTTCTCCACTAGTATCACAATCAAACAGTTCTTGTTCAGAAAGAGAAATCAATTTTCCTGTTGAGAGTTTTGTAATTCCTTCCATGGCAGCCACAGCAGAAAATGCCCAGCAACATCCTGCATTTGTGTATAATTCAAAGAATTAAAAGCAGGGTAACCAATACTAATATATTTGATTTACAAGTAGTCTCATGAATCAATCAGCTGGGTCTTGATTGCTTACCACATTGGCCTTGGTCCTTGATGGGAGTAACGGCTCCTTTCTTTCTCCAATCCATGGAAGTTGGGACTGCAGTGACATTCTCATATATGAATGTATTAGTTTCTTATGAGCTTGAATAAGAAGACCTTCTGTACCCATTTCGCGATGCACGGAATTCCTCGTTGGTGAGGTCTGTGAAAGCATTAATTCCAAGCTTATAAGGCTTATTCCCAGCATTGTTGAAAGATTCAATGTACTGCACATTGTTCTTGAAAATCTGAAAGCGCATCTCCTTCTCCGTACTGTTTTTATAAACACGTCCATATTGAACCATCCACATTTGATGCTTCTCCTCCGTTGAAGCTTCATATAATGAACGTGACCAGCCTTGGCAAGCCCAAAGTCCAATAACTAACATTGCGACAACGATCAGCTTGTTCCCATGTAATATTGCAGCCATTGCAACAACCGTATAAATAGAACAGTGTATGTAGATGAGAAATCAAAGTTTTTTTTTTTTTTTTTTCTGAAGAAAGATAAGAAATCAAAGTTGATTGTGCTGTTAGAGAGTAGAGGTTTTTATAGGGTTTTGAAATTGCGTTTATCATTATGATTAGATTGTCACTATCATAATGAACAGGTGAAATTATGTAGAAGCTGCTTTTTCATTTTATTCAGAAATATATTTAATTAATTCCCACAAAAATAAATTCGGTTCATATCAGACAATTTAAAAGCAAATATAAGACTAAAGAAGATAAATAAATGCAATATTGTTTTGGGGGTTTTCTCTTCGTTTATTTATGCCATCGTACATCACTCCTCATTCATGTCTCCTTAGACCTCAATTTTAACACTATTACAATCTATTGTTGCTCTCGATATTCTTAATATATTTTTTATTTTATGAGTAAAATTTCTCAGTTACTACACTGCTAAATAGCTATACAACAGGAAACATCGTTAACCGTTCCTCCCAAACATATATAACAAGACAATCAATGCCTAAATACATAAATTCAACCCTGAATTTGACTTTTTTTTTTTTAATGGAACTATAAACTTTATGAGTGACCGCTTCGATATGCGAATTTGCAAATATTTGAATCAACGCACATCTTGGTACAAGTGAGAGAGTCAACAACTCATCGTCCATTTATTATCGATGTAAATTATTAAATTTGGACATATAATAAAAAGGAAAATAGTAGCATATGAAATGCTTAAATTTGTAGACAAGCTTTAATGTTTGAGATTGACCATATTTTCTTTAGCCGAGTCATTCAATTCCGCAAAGAGATTTAGCATCAATATCTCTCTTCATTGTGATGTATCCATTTTCACCCCAATAAGATCCCCATGAGTTTTTTCACTAACCAATATTTAGTAGCATCTTCGCATATTCCACATAACCAACGGCCTTTACTCCATGGTCTAGCTCAGTTCCACAATATCCTGCAAATACTCCGCCTGCTTAGAATTGGAAAGCATACCCACTTGCATCTATGGCTACAGACACTGGTTAGTTGGGGGACATTTATAAGGTTAGTGTGTTTTGGAAAAATATTTACAAAAAACTAAAAATTACAAATTTAGTCTTTTTTGGAAAATATTTCTAAATTTGGTGTGAATTTTGGACTGACGAAAGAGGCTTTTTTCATTGCGCCATTTGGACTGTGCACCATTTAAAATGGCGCATTGAATCAAATGGTACCATGACTCATTCCCTATTTCATTTTGCATGTGGTTCTGTTTTTTTTTTTTTAAATAAAATTATAGATTGTTTGTATTTAGTCCCGAAATTAATTTTAAAGGGTTACAATTTACAGATTTTACTCTTTTTCAAAAATATCACATTAGATATATGTGATATTTTCAAAAAAGAATCAAATATATAAATCGCGACCCTCTAAAATTAATTTCAGGACTAAATACAAACAATTTTTTTTTTTAAATGAATAAAATTATAGATTGTTTGTATTTAGTCCCGAAATTAATTTTAAAGGGTCGCAGTTTATAGATTTGACTTTTTTTGAAAATATCACATTTGATAAGTAGAAGCGTTGAGACTGTTAAATTTAATGGTTCTACTTATTTTATGTGATATTTTCAAAAAAGAGTCAAATCTATAAACTGTGATCCTCTAAAATTAATTTCGCGACTAAATACAAACAATCTATAATTTATGTAAAAAAAAAACCAAAACCACGTAAATGCATACATTTGCATGCAAAATGAAATAGGGAATGATCATTGCGTCATGGCACAATAATTCAATGCGCCATTTCAAATGACGCCATTCCAACTAACGCACTGATCCTATGCGCCATTCCAACTGGCGCACGGGAATAATAAATCACAACAAATCTGAAATTTTTTGCTTTTCCACACCAAATTTGTAAATATTTTTCCAAAACACACTAAATATATAAATGTCCCCGGTTAGTTGGTCACTACCTTTAATAAGTCCTTTTCACTGTTAGCAGGCACATCTTCACAGCCAGCAATCTCTGCTGCCTGATTACTTGCATTTTTTCTGTTGCAAGTACCATCTGTCGCTTCGTATAGATAATTGGCTTCCAACGTTGGTCCTCCATTTTGTTTTATGAATTGAAATGCATCATCCTTAAGACCTCCTTCGCAGCCTTGATCTTCTCAACTCATATCACAATCAATTAGCTCTTACTCGGAAAGAGAAATCAGTTTTCCTGTTGAGAGCTTTGTAATTCCTTCCATGGCTGCCACAGCAGAAAATGCCTAGCAACATCATGCATTTGTGTGTTATTTAAAAGAATTAAGAGCAGGAAAACCAATACTAATTAAGTTCATCAGACCATCTATATATTGAAAGCTTTTTGGTTTGATTTACAAGTAGTCTCATGAACAGGGTAAAGCCAAATATTTTCTAAGTATGCATGCATAAAGGTATTGATTGCTTACCACATTGGCCTTGACCTTGATGAGAGTAACAGCTCCTTTCTTTCTCCAATCCACGGAAAATGAGACTGCAGTGAAATTTTCATACCTAAACGATTACGTTTTAGATGATTTAAGAATTTATACCCATTTCTAGAGGCCTCAAACTCTTCACTAGTCAAGTCTGCAAATTCATTGATATCAAACTTTTAAGGCTTATTACCATCCTCGTTAAAAGACTCAATGAACTGCACATTGTTCTTGAACACATTAAACCACATCTCCTCGTCGGCGTCATCTTTATACACACGTCTGTATTTAGCCACGCAGGTTTCATGCCTCTCTTTCCCGGTGACATCTTATAACGAACATGAAAAGGCTTGAGATGCAAAAAGCCCTAATACCAATACTGTAAAAAAAACCAGTTTGTTTGTAAGAACCGAAGCCATTGATCTGCTTTGTTGAAGAAGAGAGTTGGTAGAAAGTATATATATAGGATATAAGTATATTTGGCAATCGGCACACTAGTAGTATTTATAGAACTCCATTGCCATTTCTACAAGTTTAGTTTGAAATATATGAATTTGATAAGGCAAGCTGTAAATGAATTGCTCATACCAACTGTAAAAACTGAGCCCCTCATCTCTCTATCTCTCTCTCTCTCTCTCTTCACTGCAGAGTACTACTCTTTATTACGATTATCACAAACAATTCCAAGAAAGTGAACATTGAAACAATATCTGAAACCTTAATAACAAAATCCAACACTTTAAATAATCTCAAATATGGATTCAAAACCAAGTGAAAAAATCTATGGACATTTTGTACAGCATTTGATTATAGCATGCTAGATGAACTACAAGACTTCCAATTCCCTTCTATGAGACTAAGCTTGCTGCTTCATTCCATTATCGAAAGGCCGTGACTCCAAATCAGCAAGAACAATAGTCTAACTGTGCAAAACACACAATAGTTTCGTACCTCAACATCAATTAATAGTTCCACGACTTACTGCCGATATCAGACTTGTCACACTTGTGCCTGAGAAAGCTGCAACTCAATGATTATGCTTGATGAAATTCCACTGCTTTTAGTCAAATTATAGTTATGTAACATTCGAGATCTTGTATCTGCCTACCAAATAGGCAAGGGCATCAATTAATGATTTCGGGTTAAATATTATACCAACTTTTGGATCTCGGATCGAGTCAACATAGATCTGCAAAAAATATATAATCAGATATAAGACTTGGCATCAATTAAAATAAATAAATGAACTACTGATTTTTACAGTTTCACTCGGAAAGAAGAATAATTAAAACTTGCTTGTTATTTCAAAATAGATGACAAACACTTCAAAACCAAGTGATGGAGGGTCAAGATAATTCCAAGGTAATGTCTTTTGCTTTGCAATATCAAGCTTTTTGTCTAAACACTATACAAAGAAGCAGTTAGAGGCAACATACCACATTAAAGATTCCTTGGGAAGTCAAGCAATGAACATCTACAGGAATTTCACCTTCTTTGGGAACTAAAAGTGTATTGACATACTGATTTGGCTACACAGAAAATCAACAGCAATAATTAATTGTGTTTCTATTCATGAATAATTTAGATAGCATGAAAAGCAATTCCTATTGTACCGAGCACCTTATAGATGAGCATCAGAACCACTGAAAATGAGGTATGCTAAATGGTAATTCTATCAATCCACTTACAGAGTTTTCTAGACAATTATGAGTATCTCCATATTTATGATTTAAAGCGTCAGTAATTGCAGTAACAAAGCAAGAAGCAGAGAATCCACTCGTCTCTCGGTCGTGGGTACCGTTCAGCAGAAGTACCTAAAACGTTAGCAAGGCAAATACATGGAATAGCTTAGGACCTACAAATACATGCTAAACCTTGGATATAGTCAGCAAGTTGCATGATTTATCTGGAAAGTTATTGTTAGATTCCATGCAAATAATCTAGCTAGAAATTATCCTCTTCAAATAGTTCCAATATGTGCAATAGCTCGAGGGAACAGGTACCTTAGGGCAGGTTCTTGAAGAGATAATTTCCCCAATGCCACGCAATACCTAAATACGAGTCATCAATATTGTCAACATGTAAACAAACATCACATTTCCTATAATTAACATTACCTTACAAATTATAAAAGTTAAAAGGGAAAAAATCAATTATGTGATGAATGTTCAATGTTACTAAGATAGTGAAAAGAAAAAAAAATTGTTGATCCATTCGAAGACACGCCAAAGAAATCAATGATCCAAATTACTTGGTTGCAACCTTCCTGGCTGTTCTTATTGTTTAGGCCAAAGGAAAACAAATACAAGGGAACATGTAGGAGAGAAGCATAATCGCAGGCATTAATGATAACTTATAAGCAGCATGATGTATGGCACTTTCCAAGAACTTTTTTAGTCTTTTCTATTGGTCTTTGTTAGTAATTACAAACATGCAAGAGAATTTGATAAAAGATCAGCTAACTCGCTACACCTTTATAATGTGCACAAAATACTTTTCAAGGCACTCAAAAAATGCATGCAAAATAATATCAAGTTTCTCAGTAACGGTGCCTGCCAAGAAGGTTATTACCAGTCGATCAATAGTCCCACAAACAAGCAATATGGTTTCGCGTAAAATAACTATCATATCAAAACGCCAATATTAAGAAAGCTTGTATAATTGGAAGAAATAACTACCACATTACCAGTGATGGACATATGGAAGTAAATAGGGACCCCATGGCATAAACAATGCAATCCACATTACTCAATTGGTCCAGCACAGATGAGTTGACAGTGGGAAATACCTAATGAATCAGGAAAAAGAAAGCAAATTATTGCCAGTTCAGAATATCAGAAAGTATATATATGAATAGAAAAGAAGTACAAGTAAAAACATATTAATATGTACATAGAGCCATTCCACAAAAGAAAACAGAATCAGACCTCACAAATAATTTAATCTAAAACCCAACATATATAGCAGAGACAAGATTTCAACAAAGCATTCTACGTCTGAGGAAGAAAAACAAGTCACTTTTTGCAATCTGAAGAATTGACAAAGCAAGGATAAAACGTAAAATATGTGTCTGGCAAAGAACATAAAGCACAACAAGTTAACAACAGATAGTGCATGTATCTGTGGATGAATATTCATTCTTGTTTTCACACAGAAAACAAGAACGAATATCATCAAAGCCAGCATAAAACTACAAACATTTCATGCTCTGCCAAGTGCCAATGAGTATACAAAAGGATGGCAAGAATAAGTGATAATGTCAGAATAGGTCACTTAGGACATAGCATCACAAGAGACATAAGAAAAGACAATAACAAAAGACAAAAACATCCGCTATATATGAAAAAAAATATCATTACCTCATGCAGCGAATTTCCACCCTCACTTGACAAGTAAAATACCCTCTTTATTCTTGAAGGAAGCTGTGGAACTGAAGTACATCCCTGCACATAAAACTTCCATCCCTTAAAAACATCACCCCGTATGAGTCTTCTAGCAATACATTAATCAAGTAAACATTCAAATTAAAAAAAATTTCTATCATCAACAAGCAAAAACTCAATAAGCATCTCATCTACCAAATTTCATCAAATCCACTAACTTAATTGTCACTTAGATTATTTCAGCAAAAGGTTGCCAGTAAGCAGGGATTCAAATTTTAGAGCAGACAAATGTCATTGATGTGTGTGTGCGTGTGAGTGTGACCAAAAAAATAAATAAATATATATATATATATACAAAAAAAAATAAATAAATAAATATATATATATATATATATATATATATATAATAAGAACAAGACATAAATGTGTGTGCCCAGAAAAATGTAGCTCTTCACAAAACTGCCACCACTATGAACACCACACAGAGCTACAACGCAGAGAAAAACTGCCCTATCACATCAACGGCGACCGTATAAACACCATCATTGGAAATAAGCTCCCCCAATTTGAAAAATCTTTATATAAATATTTTTCAGTAAAGAGACGATGAAACCTATTCTAAGGAGAGAAAAATAGTATTCACAATTACTTTGGGATACCTTGTCGACGGGTTGCATGGTACCAGTGGTTGGATGAGAAATTTCATTCTGACCTCGTATCACACTTCCATCCTAACATAAATTGCACAAGAAATGAAAATGAAAGGACTGGAAGATTAATTTCTAGAACTAATCTTGCAAATTTCAAAGTGATGAGTGAAATGTGAACCAGTAAAACAGTTACACATGTAAAAAGAACATGTGTATTATAAAAATTAAAATATAACATCTTCCACAAATTGCAAAAACAAAAAGCACATCTATTTACCAAAATAGATTGCAAGCATAAGGAAAATATTTGTGGAAAGCAATTGATCATCAACAAATTAGACAAACAAATCATTTCGTACTTGCTGAACATAACAAAAACAATACCCATAATTCACATCCCAAAGTTAGCCTGTCATTTGTTGAGATCACAGGGAGGACCAAACTCTCTGGTGGAATCTCTGAAACACGTGAAAACAAAAATATTGCAGCATCTAAAGACTGAAAAAATATACGTGCTCCTGCAAAGAAAAAATTCCCAACGCTGCAAAATATTGATGTCAGTGAAGCCATGGAATGTCAGAAAATTGAATGTGCATTGCAGAGAAAAGACTAAAGAGGGATTCATTCTACAACAACCTATTTGATCATTGATTCTAAAATGCCTTTCATCACCATAATGCTGTGTGTTATTATGAAGCAAATTTGGGGAAAAAAAAAAAGTGTAAAATGATTTTAAAATAATAACATTAGAAAGCCTTAAAGTTTAAAATAAAAAATTGCCATTTAGTTCTCACCATTGTAACTTGCATAGGAAACTGCAACAATGTGCAAGGCATCCTCAAGGTCACAATGAAATCGCACAAATTCAAAGATTTATACCTAGTGTTTATACTTGCATCCAAGAAACCAAATCCTTCAAATGTAATACCATAGAAGATTTGCAACAAATCAAAAGCATGTAAAGCATCCCTAGTGAACTAAACATCTACATGCAGAGATTATGGTGTCAGCTCAGGCAGGTCCATGAGATTCTCACAACTCAGATAAATTCATCCTCTAGGGAGTCCTAGTAACTGTCCATTATATGCTTATGAAGGATCAGAAAAAGAAATGCTAGAGATGCTCAGTATGCTCATATTAACCAAAGTAATCTTTAAATAAAATGGAAAAAATACCTGCCATTACTATAGCAAAATGAATCACTAGGCCGGCGCAAGATCTGTGTTCATAAAACATACAGTAGTACCACACTTAGCACCCATCAATGTATTCTAACTAATGAAAGGATTGTGTTCATAAAGCATACAGTAGTACCACACTTAGCACCCATCAATGTATTCTAACTAATGAAAGGATAAGGAATCATGGAAAGAAAATTCAGCATATCAAAAAATTAAGGGTTCTACTCCACTCTTCAAGGCCTTTTCACAAATTCTTAGCCACTTCATGTTCCAATTACTCATTTCAATTGAACAACAAATCCATAATTCTATTTCACACGGAAATAATGCAACATAATAAAAACTAAATATAAAATCAATCAATGCTACAATAACAATTCAAAAAGAAGAGGAATATTCACACTGCAAGAGCAAAAGCCATTAAGCCAAAGGCATCCAAAAAGCACATCCCACTAAAACCAAGGTGAATTATTCTCAGCAACTATAGGTTGACAATTTGGTGTGGTGTGTTTCCAAATATGCCTACCTCATTTTGGAAATAAACCAAGAAAGCTCGAATTGTTTCCCTGTATGCCATTGATACACCTGTCCATAAAGGGTGTTCTCCTTCCACGATATGGTACCTGTAAAATTCTCAACTCAGCATACATATATTCAATACTCCCACCATAGTTTATACCTAGCAAGTACATAAGAGAAATTCAGGATAGAACTCCAAAAAGAAAATAACTTTAGGCAATAGGCAAATTGACGGAGAAATTTGAATAAAAATTGAAACAAAACCTTTCAAATTTTGCACACAAACAGTCGCCCAGAAAAAGACAGAGAAAGTAGCTTAGAAGGACAAAATGCTCAAACTTTCTTTAGGATTCTATCTTAACAGAATGTCTAAGAGCAAGCTTAACTACCATTCTGATTTAGCTCGAGGTGCTTCTAGAGGTAGACGATGACCAAGCAATCTTCGGACAGCAAGAGCTTCGTTAGTGCTTTCATCGGACAATCTTAAGCATCTAGACCGAATGTCTCCAACAGCAGGACCACCTAAAATTTATACACACACACTTTAAATTACACTGAATTAAACAAGATAACACCAAATTGAACGGGATAGTTCCTAAAAATTTCGAAACAATATCAAAATATACCAAGCACGCGAACAATCTCAGCGGTACTTCCTCCATCGTCAGAAACAGGCAGCACATGAGCAACACGAGTCGTTAACTTCTTAAGCTCTTCTACGACTCCGTTAAATGCAGTACCACCTGATCATTGATTCAAATAATTAAATTACATTTTCCATTTCTTTCACGAAATGCTATGAGATTGAGCAAGGAGAGGGACCTGAGAAGACGAGCAGGGAAGGTTGGATAGGCCTAGGGCTCAACTCCGAAGATGAGAGACGGCATTGAATGGAAACGGCAGAAGAAGCCATTAATAGAAATTTGGATTTTGACTTGGGATTTGAAGGGAAGGAGAAAGGAAGTTTGGGGATGTGGAGGAGGAAAGGATTTGGGTTGATTACAGAGGGTCCCAACCGTATGTCCGCCATGTTCCTGCGATTTCTGCTGATTCCATCGCAATTAAAAATTTGTAAGCATTCGCACAGAGAGAGAAAGAGATGATTTTTCAATTGATTATCGATTCAATTGCAGATTAGCAGTGTCCATTATGATTAATAGGTCTGATTAATATATTTTCTATAATAAACGATTAATATTTTTCCCGTAATAAACAACCTGAGATTAACATACTAGTATTATTTTCATAGATCATCGTACAGTTCATAATAAAAGTTAATTTTACAATTTTTTTTTTCAACATAAATATAAACTCACGCACCGAGTGGGTATGGGGAGATATTCGAACTCTGTTCCCTTGAACTAAGTTATTTATCAACTTTGCTGAGCCTCAACACAGTTAATTTTACATTGTGAAAATAATACAAGTTAATTAGATTTGAAGAGACTATTGTTGTTACTTTTGTTTGGGAATCGATTTCTTTTTTTGCAAAGTTTGGGAATCGATTTCAAAACTGAGAGTTCAACTTTAAGATTTAAATTACACATATTGGGGATTGCTAATTACTTTTTCAATAGTAAAATCTTTGCTATTAAGTTCTAATCGATTAATTTCAATCAACTTGAAAGGGCAATTTGTTTTTTCATAACATTTATGATTAGATTATTTTTATAGTGAATGGGATATTTATGTTAAATATGTAAGAGGGTTGTTATGGGAAAAAAAAAATGTTTCAATGGCATTTACCAAAATTACCTTGATTGGATCATTGATGTACAACATTAAATTGGGATAAAAGAAGCTAGAAATTAATTCATGAAAAAAGGATCTTTGAAACACCAAAATTATATTAAAAACTTATGCAATTGGAAAATTGCTGATAAAAGCATAACTTACAAACATATCCTATGATCTTATCAAATAATCTTAAGAGCATCCACAACATTTGACATTTTTGAAATGAAGATGGAAATGTTATTTTTTGGTGGAAATATGTTTCCATTGTGATAAACATGATGAGATTGAACTCATGCTCATATGAGTGAAGAAAATAAAAAAATATGGTGGCTTTATTCACCTAATTCCAGTATTAATGCATCCTTATTTAAGAAAAAAAAATTTCAGCATTAAAAAAAAAAAAAAAGAATTTCTTAGGTAATGATTTTTTTTTTTTTAATTTGCATCATTTATGGAAAAAAAAAACCCTAATTTCCTCATTATATATTTCCAATTCTAAACTCACTTCTTACTGCTTTTGCTTAAGTCTTAAATTCTAGAATTACTTCCCTCATCTCCTCTTACTTTACATTCCACTCTTAGGGTTTCTCAACTAAATTCCATTGCTTATTTATAATGTTGCTCTACCCTACATTTTAAAGGTTTGTTTTCTTCTTATCTATTTCTAGTTATTATATTGGAGTGAAATGGTTATTGACTTGGAGAATAAGAAATATCTCTACATGGTATTTATTGACTTGGAGAAATCTTATGATAGAGTACCAAAACAAATACTATGGTGAAATTTGAAGAGGAAAGGAATCAATATCAATTATAATACATGTACAAAGATGCATCCACTAGTGTGGAAACACCGGGTGGGGACACAGAGACTTTCCTCATTGCTGTTGGATTACATTAAGGTTCAGCCATAAGTCAATGTCTGTTTATCCGAGTTATGAATGAGTTGACTAAAAGCTTACAGAATGATATTCTTGGTGCATGTTATTTGCATATAACATTGTGCTTACTGATGAAACAAGTGCTGGAGTTAACCGTAAGTTGGAAGTATGGAGGAAAACTCCTGAGAAAAAGGTTTTTAAGTTAAGCATGAGCAAAATGAAATATATGCACCGTGAGTTTAATTTAAGAAAGAAACAAGAACAAGATATTAGAATGGATAGAGTTTTGGTCCCTATATCCAAACAATTTAAATATCTGGGTTTTGTATTTCAAAATGAAGGACATTTGGATGAAGACGTTGCACACAGAATACAAGTTGGTTAGATGAAGTGGAAGGGGAGCATCAAGGATTCTATGTGACAAGAAAATACCCCTTAAGGTGAAAGATAAATTCTATAAGACAGTTGTACGACCAGCAATGCTCTATAGAGTGAATGTTGGGCACCAATGGGCAACATCTCTATAAAATGAATGTGGTGGAGATGATGAGAATGCTAAGATGGATGTGTGGCCATACAAGGTTAAATAAAATTAAGAATGGTCATATTCGAGAGAAAGTTCACATAGCAGAAGTTAGTGATAAAGTGAGAGAATATAGATTTTGATGGTTTGAGCATGTTTTATAGAGGTCTCCTCATATAGTGGTTCGTAAGTGTGAGAATTTGATGGTCGAGGGGCCAAAAGAGGACAAGAAAGGCCTAAAACTATTTGGAAGGAGTTAATAGCTAGAGATTTATGAGTCTTAAATATCGTTAGATATCAATGCGGATTTGGTTCATAATAGACCTGAATGGAGACGTAAACTCGTGAAAAGCACCGAGGGCTTGTGATGTATGCTATTGTTATATTTGGTGATGTTAATTGGATCTATACAGCCGATCCCAACTTGTTTAGGATTAAGACTTGTTGTTGTTGTTGTATATTGGAGTAAAACGTAAATTTATCAAATACTTATATATATTTTTCATTTCCAGGTTCAATTTCGTGGATCCCCTTTCTTCGAAGAGGTATTGTTCATATTTTTTCCATATTTTGTTTATTTGTATCATGCAATATTCTATATGAGCTAATGGAATTATTTTGTGCTTTTATAGTATAAATATTAGATTATTTATATATCTAAGTGATAAAAACTGTTGAAGAAAAATTATAGAAGACTGCTTTGACGTGATTAATGTCACTATCCTTAAGGAATTATTGCCCCCACTAAACGTTTCTTTCAGGGTGATATGCAATTTTCTCTTATGATTAAACAAAGCCAAAGCGAATTTCTTTTAAGCAATAAAGAAATTCCACAAGAAGCCCAAGAGAGTAGTCTAGTGGGAAAAAGAGCGCGCCGCCGGCGCGGGGGGAGGGGGGGGTGGGGTGGGGTTAATGTCTATTTAAATAAGGATTGAACAGACTCTTTCCAAAAGACTCAATCTTTTGGAAAAGTTTAAAAACGTTAATAACTATTTTTCTAAACTGTTAATAACTGTTTTTCTCAACCGTTATGTGGGATTGTATTTTATTCACTAACTATTTCTAACAAAAATTATGTGGATGTTGGGTATTTAACTATGGATTAGTATATATGTACCTTGATTGCTGCAAATGCCCAGGTTCCAGTCTGTTGTTACTTTAATTACTAGGATTTGGAGTTTCTCCATTTGAGAGTGGGCAGCTGCCTACTCTCGGCATTGTTATAGCTCTGCCACTGTTTGGAAGTCTAGTCTTTTCAAAGTTCATGGTAAGGAGCTTTGTTAGGGTTATGTTTGGGTGTTTTCTGAATTGATTTGGCCAAGGTGTCGCGCATTGTCGTTTGGTTTAATATTGGTGTTGTTAATTTTGAGTTACATGCTGTGTCGTTTTAATATATTTTTTCCTTTTCTAATGTGTGTATATATATATATATATATATATATTTGAACGAATTCTAATATATACATATTTTTCTAATCTATATATTTTGTCTCTATATTGCCCATGGAATAACCTAGTGGATCGAGTCTAGTCAATTATTTTCCAGTTTTAGATATTGCCTTTATTACACTACTTTGAAATATTGGTAAGCCAAACCTTGAAAACCCCGACTTTAACTAGCTCTATATTAATACCGATGAGGTCCAAAAAAAAAAAACCTGTTGAATGCTTCTAATGTTTTTTTACCCTTTTGAAAGCTTGCAACCGGAATCTACTTTCAAGTATCTTTGGGTGTGCTGGAAATCAAGAAGAAACACATACTACTCCTCAATAGTTATTATGAATTAAGACGTTTGCTTTTGTTAGGACGTAGGTTATATATTATGTCTTTTTCTTTTACTTTCCAAGTTTGAACAATGCTTAATATGCTTTTAAATTTTAAATTAAATAATTACGCATTTCAAATTTTGTTTATTCTTTTTTACTTCCAAATTGTAAACCGTTTAGAAAATAAAAAAGATGCCATTCTGATAGGCATACTAGTAATTGTATGGTTAGAAAGAGAAATATCTGCGGGGATACAACAACGTATTGGACCTGAATATGCTGGTCCTTTAGGGGTTCTTCAAGCTCTAGCAGATGGGACAAAACTCCTTTTCAAAGAGAATC
>CATIWJ010048551.1:0-15312 GCA_949640765.1 Croton laevigatus | reverse complement strand
TTTTATCAATTTTTTCTGTTAAAATAACAGTAAATGGACTAAAATGTAATTTTACGGGCCGTTTTGAAAAAGCTCAAGAGATGAAGGACCAGATCTGAAAATTTTCATCCCTTCTACTCAGCCAACCCTAGCGCCGCCCCTATCTACACCTGCTGCCGTAGACCAAGACGCCGCCTCGCCGTTGTCGAAATGGAAAACGATGGTTGCGCAACGCTTGTACTACCGGTGGCTTTCAGATCCGACGCTGATAAGGTTTGGACGCCGGAAAATCGCGAAGAACAGAAACGAAAAAAAGGATAAAAACCAGAAGCCGCAGCGCCGCCGCGCCTCCGCATCGCCATGGACCAGCAGTTTCCGAAGAGAAGCCGTGTCAGTCCGAGACCCCCACCCAGCTCTCCATCATCGGCGGTCCAATCATCTGATCTCCATAATCTCCTTAGCCACTATCGATTTAAAGCAAATTCTCGAAACCAAACGAAAAATAGAAAAGTGGATCTATTTTCAATTTCTGATTTACATCTTGTTTATCATCGGATTAGATTGATCATTTGATGGATCGAGCATTTCAATTTTGTTTCGGCAGTGGTGGAGATGGGATGGCGGCGGCAATGGTTGGAGGAGAAGGGTGGAAGAGAAGATGGATGGTCGGCAATGGTTGGAGGAGAAGGGATGAAAATTTTCAGATCTGGTCCTTCATCTCTTGAGCTTTTTCAAAACGGTCCGTAAAATTACATTTTAGTCCTTTTACTGTTATTTTAACAGAAAAAATTGACAAAAGGATATTTTTGTTAACGAAATTAAAACTCATGGATATTTATGTCCGAAAAAAAATAATGAGGGAGATTTTTGTCGAATAGTCATAAACATAGGGACTTTTTTGTAAATATCCCATTCTAAATAAGCATATCAATCGTTCAGACTAATTCAAATTTTAGGTCTTGTGGACACATCAAAAGATGGAATAGCTACTTCCGTTAAATCTTCACATTTAAGTAAAAATTGAATCCTCATTGGTTAAGTTGGCCTTCTAATTTTTTAATAACAATATTATAATAAGTGAAATTTCGAGTTATATTTTTTTAATTATAAGAGCTTTTCACAAATTTATTATTATTATTATTATTATTATTATTATATAAAAAATTAAGATATATAATATTTTTGAGGTGTGTATGTGTCACGACCCAACCTGGGCTACGACTAGCACAAGCCTACCCTCATCAACTATTTAGGCTTAAATTCACTGGCCTAAAATGGTTAACTTAAGTTGAATAAGTAATTAGGTGGTCTAACTTATATATCATATCAAATCTCAATCAATATGCAATGTGAGATTTCACAAACTTCGCAAAACCAGGCGATGCACCGCACTTCTGGCTGGTGACTGGCTCTAATACCATTATTGTTACAATCGGCATGTAGCTAGATCAGATCCTGATCGCAAGTCTATAAAATGATCCATCTATCTGCCTTTGTCAACTACTTAAGCATAAATCACTAGCCTAAAATGGTTAACCCAAGTTGACTAAGTAGTTAGGTGGTCTAACTTATATATTGTATCAAATATCAATCAATATCCGATGTGAGATTTTGTGAACTTCACAAAACTAGGCGATGCATCACACTTCCGGCTTGTGACTGGCTCTAATACCATTATTGTCACAATCAATGTACAGCTAAACTGGAGCCTGACCGCATAAGCTTACAAAATTATCTCTAACTGCCTTCGTCAACTATTTATGCCTAAATCCACTGGCCTAAAATGGTTAATCCAAATTAACCAATTAGTTAGGTGATCTAACTTATATATTATATCAAATCTCAATCAATATCTATATCTCATATACGATTTCACAGTGAGTATATAACGAGTAAAAATGAATAACTTGAAATAGCTTTAACTAACTTGGTGCACTAACTCTAATCATAGTATGTAGAATTGACAAGAAGTTGAAAAATGACATGACCCTTCCTTCTCTTCAAAGATCACCAAATTACATTAAATGGCCCAAAATTGACATTAAGTGGAAATCTATAGAAAACCCACTTTAAGTTTTCTGTATTTGATGTACTCATTATTTAATTCATCAAGGTTAGAATTTATTAGTAGAATTTACTTTCTCCTATAAAATGGATATAAAGTAAATATTAGTACTATTGGCTTATTGTTTGGCTTGTTAATTGGCTCATCCAGCTTAATTTGGCCATTAGCCATTGCTTTAACTTTATTATCTTAAATTTTGTCCTTCATTACCACTAATCCATCATTAATTCCATTGGTCAGATTAGATAATTATACTACTATGATCTTACTCATAATTTGTACAAAGACAAAACAAAGGCAGCCTTCTCAAAAGGACAAAATACACGAAAAGGCGGCTAATTTTTTTTAGCACATTAAAAATTCTTACAATTTTTAGAGCATTTCAATTTATATAGAAAAAATTAATTTTTTTATTATGTATTTAATTTCATATTTTAAGTTCAATTATTTTTATATTTTAATATATGAATTTATTAATTTTTCATGTATAACATTTTACTATTAATTTAAAATAATATACTAATTAGTAAATAACGAATCTCAGAATATGAAATTAAACACATAATAAAAAAAAGTCAACTTATTCTATATAAATTGAACGGAGGAAATAGCATATATGAATGTTTTTTGAGAAACTTAGCATATATATAAATTTTTTACTAAAAAATTAGTATCAATTCTTAAAAATAACCGATATTTTTTATTAAATTAATATATGCTCCCTCTATTCATTTTATATAGACAAATCTATTTTTTACAAATGTTAAAAAATTATTTTAACTAATATATTTTTTCAATTTACTCTAAAAATACTAATATTCAAATCTTCCAAGTGGTTTTTCATCATTTAGAAAGTATATATTTGAAATAAAATAAAAAATATATACGTTAAACTATTTATTTAATATTTGAAAAAAAAAACTTCTGGAAGTGAAGGGTGAGAGTAATTTATAATTAACGATTAGTATTACACTTTTGTTCAAAGATTAAATTGAAAGGGATATCATTTTCTTTTAGTTGTAGCACAAATATTTAATTGCTAAACTATTATTTATTATCTAAAATGAATTCTTCAAACTTTCTGTAAAATAATTATAATATTGACTTTCAACTCGGAAATGAATTTACCAATATATATGTCACGACTTAATCCCTGGATCTCACCCGGCGTCTGACCGTACAAGCGTCTAAAATGTTCCACCTTAACTGTCTTTATCAACTATTTAGGCCTAAATCTACAGGTTTAAAATGGTTAACTCAAGTTTATTAAGTAATTAGTTGGTCTAACTTATATATCATATCAAATCTCAATTAATATCCGTCCAGCATGAGATCTTACAATATATGTTGATGGATACATAAAAATAAGAAACTAATAGTGTATTACTTTAAAGAAAAAAAAAGGAAAAATTGGAATCTAATATCCATATTCTAGCATCAAATCACTTAAAATCACACACTTTAAAATGCAAATTGATGAGAAAATATCAATAAACTTACATATTAACCTGTGAATTAATAATGAAGCCTATAGCTAGGTTCATAATTTATATTTGTAAATTAAAAATTCTTTTGAATGGGAAAAAATTAATATTTTAATTATGTTTATTATGTAATCAACTTGAAATTTCTTCCCACAAGTTACAAAACAGGTCTTAACGTTAAAACAACCAACTTGGTTATTTTTCAAAAAAAAAAAGGGAAAATGGGTGAGTGGGACTGTGGGACATAAAAACCTTAACAACGGCCAAGAACAAATTTAAGGGACATAATTGCATATGCAGTATATATTTAATTTAATTAATTATGAACTTTCAAAGCATGACGGCAAAGATAAGCCTTCTAACTTTATCACCGGTTTCATGCTGATCCTAGTCAACTTATCATATCTTCGCAGTTAACGATTATATTAGAGTAAATATTTTTTTTTCCCTGAAACCCACCCGGTCTCCAGAGGCCTATAATGAGGAGAACCTTTTAATCTAATTTTTTCCATTCATATAGCACGGCTGGAATCCTGAATTTTACTTAAGGGGTCTAACTACTTATCTTGCTATATAAATTAGTTGTGGGTAATAAATTTTCGGCTTTCACATAATATACCCTCTTTTATTTCTAAACATGCAAATGCCTTCCAGCCTAAGGTAATGCAACTGTGAGGCCAAAACATTCTCATAAGTACCTGTACATTTTTAAACAAAAATAAGCACCTTAAATTTTGAATGTCATGTTCTAATTTTCATATAGTCCTTGCCGATGCTGCAATATTAAAAATTGATTATCCATTAACAATATAAAACTTATAAAACTCTAATAATAAAAAAATAACCATAAAATCACACAAATTTACTATCCATCCACTTGGCATAGCTATGGTGGTTTATCTATTTTATCATACTGATTTTTGTATTTTAATTTTGTTATTGTTTATATTGATTAATTTGTATTAATTGAAAATATTTTAATTTTAATATAAAAAGAAATGTTTTGAATAAAAAGAAGTTCATATAGTCTTTTCTATCTTGCACATTTTTACTTCTTTTTTTCCTCCATGCTTTATTTATCAAAAATAAATTTGAGTTCATTTCCTCTAAAGAGGTTTTCTTTCATTTGAGTTCCATTCATTTTCATCGGACCTTAATATTTGTTCTTACTTGTTTGTCAAATATTTTACTTATTTGGAATGAATGCAATACATACGAGGTGCATATATTCTTTATTTTTTTCAGCATAAATTTGAAACTTACATTATCAGATTCGTTGAAAGATTTAAATATTAAGTAATGATCATAGATAACCAATAAAAAAAAAAGTCTCAAATTGGAAAAATTTTATACTATTATATAATTTCTCCCCAAATTTCCACCTTCTAAAACAGATTGAAGTTGTTTCAAATTCAAATACATCTCAATTTTGTAATCTATTTGTAATCAATGAAATACTTATTTATCATCTGAATTAAGCACAATTATAGTGTGTGGTGTTATTATTATAATTTGAACTATGTATGCATTACTCTAAAGTTAATTAAATGAGAAAAAGTTAAGGTCGTGTGCAGATATTCGAAATCCAAATCCTGAAAATATAAAAGAAAAGAAAAAGTAGTATAATGGAGATATTTGCATATCAATTCAGTTTTATTCTTCCCTGACAGAGAGAGGAAAAAATGTTTGCTTATTCACTTATAGTTATCTAAACTGGATTATTTAAGACTAAATTTTTCTTAATTTATGTTAGAAAAAGAGAATAAAAACAGAAACCTAATAACAAAGAAAATAAACAAAAATATCATTAGAGGATAGGCAGCATTTGCATTATGAGAGCAACCATTTGTGAATTGGTGAAGGTTGTTATGTTAGGTGCATAATCAAGAGTGATAAACATGCATAAATTTGGTGTACATACATTTTAATTAAAAATTATATGCGTAATTAATTGTGAAACATGAAAAAAAAATTAAACATATATATATTTTTTTTAACATAGTTATAATAAACTCGTACACTCGGATGTGAATAGAGGATTCGAACTCAGTCTGTTAAGACTTGAGAATAAAGGTCTTATCAGTGGCCTCCCAACCACAAAATTAAACATATGTTGTTAGTATTGAAAATGAATGAGTGTATTTTATAAAATGTTTATCATTATTTTGGATGTTTGATGGCTAGGTTAATATTTTCTGGCTAAGATATGAGTGCAGGGGTCAAGTTTGATGACTTGATTTAGATTTTTCAAATACATCATGCATTACTTGAATTATATTTTTTTTTCTTTAATTACATTTTTCAGTATTATAATTAAAAAAAAAGATTAATTTTGTTGATAAAATAAAAGAATTTATTAATGCACATGTATACCATTGACTTGAGTCGTGAAATTCTAAAAGACTATTATTTATTATGCAAGTGTAGATTTAATTAACTATATGTGAATGTATCTGACGTTAAAACAAAAGGGTAAGGGGTGGACTTTATATTCTTTCGGCAAAATAAACTTAAACTATAGTCTATTTAGTAATAAAGTAATTAAAGCAAAAGTGCCCTTATCTTACTCCTCAAAGTACTTAATTTGAAAACCAGAACGAGGCTATCTTATAGTATATGCGTTTTGCTTGTAATTCTACTTTGTGGGTACGTGAGTGGAGCTTATTGTCGCTTTTTTATCAAGGACAAGTTGCCTTAAATATTGACTCATAAGTTACTTACTAATCGGCTCTTAAATCTTAATTAAGCTGAGCCACACATTGCCACTAACCGCCTACCTAATTAACCAATTAACTTTAACTTTGTTTTCAATAGATTTAACATAAACTATTTGGTTAATCCTTCTTCAAAATTCTTGAGTATTAAGGGGAATTTTTGAATTTCCACCTCTTCTTGGAATACATAAACTCCATAAAAATATATGAGCGAAATCTTCTTAATAAAATAAATAAATGGTCTAGATTAAGAGTTAGGCTAGAACTTAGTGTTTTTTAGTTTGGAAAATAATTAAATTATACTTGGTGAAACTGAATTTTTAGATAATTTGTACTATATCTTTAAGTCATATTCCTTGGGTTATATATATTCCAAAATTTGATTTTTAATTGCAAATAAAGTATATTTGTAAGATACATAGTATAAGAGCTCAATGCAAAAATGCATTCCTTCCATTTGATTACCTGTCAGGAAAAGAAAAAAGAATTTTAGAAAAATTATCTACAATACAAAATGTCAATTTGATCATTTAGCTTACGTATCAATAGACAATATTTAACAGATTTCCTATTTTTAGAAGGTCGGTTAGACAATGTTAACCTTAAATTTTTACGGGATTAGTTGCTTATTAAATTGTGAACTTCAGGAAAAAAAAACGGAGAATAGAAAATATTACATTGAGGAGAGTTTATTAAAAGTGAATATCTACATATAAGCTGTTTATCTAAGTAATCAATCGCACTTTACATTTTAATAGACATATCGACTGTAATTCACATTCATATTAGATATGCACTAAGTAATTTTGTGCATGATGTTTGATAAAAATTAAATTTTTTAAGGTATAAAGCAGACTATTATCTAGAATTTTTTTAGGTCTTCAATTCATTACTAATCGGCTGTTACTCCTAATTAAAACTAATTCTTAGTAAATGTGGATAACCACATGAATGTTGTTCATAGAATTGAGAAGAAACTTCGTAGGCTACTTTATTCGAATTCTTGACCAATCGCAAAGTACTTTTCAGTACTAAGAATTAGCATATTGAAATTTAAAAAAAAAAAAAAAACACATCTGAAAATCCTACATCACCCCACCAACAAATGGCAAATGGGTCCCATCGTACCTAATACGTGGTTCTAAATTTCCACTTCAACTCTCTCTCTCTCTCTCTCCTACTCCTCGCTCGTACAAAAACCCCATTCCCTCCTACTCTTGCACCACCCAAACAAACCCATTCCTATTCTTTGCTTTCCATTGCATTACAATTACATACTCATAATGTCAACCTCCTCCAATAGCCACGACCGTGCCCGTGCCTTATGGCGGTGGTGCCTCTCTTCTGCCTTCAGAACCGGCCTAGCCTGCGTAATCGTGGGATGCCTCACTCTGTACGGTCCCGCCACTCTACGCCAACAAGTAGCTTTCCCTGCATTCTCATACGTGACAGTTATACTAATAGTAACTGATGCAACTTTCGGGGATAGTCTTTACGGTTGCTGGTTAGCTTTTTATGCTACGGTCCAGAGTGTTGGACCGGCTATGTTGAGCTTGTGGTTTATTGGACCAGCTCGGTTCACTAGGGGCACCACGTCAATAGCAGTTGGTTTAGCAGCATTTACGGTGGCTATTCCTGAAGGAACTCATTTGATAGCTAAAAGAATTGCATTAGGACAAATTGTTCTAATTTATGTTGTAGGATTTGCAAATGGTGTTCATACTGAGCCAATCATGCATCCTTTGCATGTAGCTGCAAGTACTGCTGTCGGTGTCTTGGCTTGTATGCTTTCCTTGTTATTGCCATATCCTAGATTGGCTTGTTGGGAGGTACGTGAACATTTACAGTTGTTATTCATTTTTAAAATATTTTTTCTGACTGACCCCAGTTTGAAATCAATAAGTTAAAATTTTAGAATTCATTTTGTATATGAATTTCTAATATATTTTAATGAAAATGACTAATTTAAAATTGAAACCCAAATTTCAGGTGAAAGAAAATTGCAAGCTCCTTGCCGAGAATGCGTCAGAGAGGCTAAAGCTTTATGTGAAGGCATTCTGGGAAGAAGACAGTGCATTAGCTTTATCATCTCTCTCTCAAGCCAAATCTTTAGCTATTGCAGGAACCAAATTTCTCCAAAATATTAAGCGTTACCAAGTAAGCACTATTCAATAATCTTATTACTGTAGAATAAATTAATATTATATATTGCATTTACTAATTAATTTGTTTCTTGATTGAAAAACAGGGAAGCATGAAATGGGAGAGACTTCCATTTATCTGTTTGATGCCTTATTCCAAGAATCCTGGAGAGAAATTGCAAGAACTACAATTACCCTTAAAAGGAATGGAAATGGCATTAGATAATATTGCTTCATTTCCTGTAAAAATTCAGGAGGGAGAAACAACAAAAGAAAATCTGAAATTAGAAGAACATTTAAGCTTGACACTAAAACAAATCAAGAATTGTCTCCCTTGTGATAATTCTATAACTGTTCCGGAATCGAAAGCCGAAACCATAATTGTGTCCCTCCAAACACTTCAAACAATCCCAACAAACCACAATGACCATTTGTCCACTCTTTTCTTTTTATTTTGCATCAAACTTCTCCATTTCAAACCATTGCCAAATCAACAACAAAACGACGACGTATCAAGTGATACTTCAATAAAAACACAAGAAACTTTTTTCAAGAACATTTGGAGCAGCTTTGCTTTGAATGTGAATACAAAAAGGGCTATTCCAGCTTTAAAATGTTCACTTTCTTTAGGTTTTGCAGTTTTATTTGGTTTATTATATAGTAAAGAAAATGGGTTCTGGGCAGGTTTGCCTGTAGCTGTTAGTTTAGCTACAGCAAGAGAAGCAACATTCAAAGTTGCTAATGTAAAAGCACAAGGGACAGTTTTAGGAACAGTCTATGGAGTGATTGGTTGTTTTGTGTTCGAAAGATTTTTGCCTGTAAGATTTTTATCTCTTCTACCATGGTTCATTCTTACTAGCTTTTTAAGGCTTAGTAGAATGTATGGTCAGGCAGGTGGAATTTCTGCTGCAATTGGGGCTGTACTAATTCTGGGGAGGAAAAATTTCGGACCCCCGAGTGAATTTGCCATTGATAGGATTACAGAAACATTTATTGGATTATCTTGTTCAATTATGGTGGAGCTTATTTTGCAACCTACGAGAGCTGCTTCTTTAGCCAAAATTCAGTTAAGTAAAAGTTTAGGGTCACTATTTGGTTGTATTGGGTCAATTAGCCTTGACCCAAATAAGGACAATTTGGTGGAGAAGCAAAAGAGACTTAAATTGGAAGTTAGTGAGTTGAGCAAATTTATTGGAGAAGCTGAGGTGGAGCCAAATTTCTGGTTTTTGCCTTTTTATAGTGGTTGCTATTGTAAGCTACTGGGGTCATTGTCAAAAATGGTGGATCTTCTGCTTTTTAGCGCTCATGCAGTTGGATTCCTTGAACAAGAATCACAGAAAATTCAGGGGTTTTCTTTAAAAGGGTATTTAAATAAGCTAAATGGTGATGTTCAACTTTTTAAAGAAATGGTTGGTGGTTTAATCAAATGTTTACAGCATCTTAGTTCCTTGAAATCCTTAGCATTTCTTGATAAGGAGCTTGAAAAGAAGAACATTGCTTGTGATCCTGAACTGGGGAAATCTCAGAACCCAAAAATTTTTAGAATTTTGGATTCGGATGGTGAAGATGAGATTGAGAAGATTGTGGATTCTTTTGTTCAAAATTCAAATGAAGTTGTACATAATTTTGATGAACTTCATCATAATAAGGAACAAAAGAGCCAACTGGTGTTGTGTTTGGGTGCTTTGAGCTTTTGCATGAGAAATATAATCAAAGAAGCTAGAGAGATTGAGAAGGGAATTCAAGAAATTATTCAGTTTGAGAATCCTGGAAATGATATAAATTTGTATGTAATTTCTTGTAAGCTTCGTGCTTTGTACTATTGAAACTTTGTACCCATGAATTTAAATACAAGATGTATAAAAAGTCCTCTCGGGGACATCCGATAAAATTGGAATGATACAATATGTATAAAAAATTTTGAAATCTTGTGTCTTTATTACTTGCATTTTTTTTTTTTAGAATATTTAATTACTTACATTTTAACCAAACATAAACTGAAATCCCAACCCCTAATTACTATGTCAATCAGTTAGAATAGAAAATATTATTTTGTTAAATCAAAATAGTAGCTCAAAATGGAAATTTTATTTTTGTTTTCTTTCTGTCTTTGATTAATAGCTTGAAGTGAAACTTTATTGCGTAAAGTTACCATAAAAAAAAAAGAAAAGAAAAATTACAATTTTATTCCTGTATTTTTACTTAATATACATTTTTACTCCTATTTTTTAAAATAGACTTTTTGGTCCCCGTATTCTAGAAAAATTACACTATTTTATCTTTATTCACGGAAAACAACGACAGAAATTGACAAGTCATATTTTTTCTAAATTGTTTCTTTGCCCTGATTACAAATATGACATTAATTTTGGCTGAAACTACACCAATATGCTAGAAAAATTAAAAAATAATTAGTTGATGAATGGTATTTTAGCATTTCTAGCAAATCTATATTGTTTTAGTTAAAACTAATATCATAGCATAGTATTTGTAATCAGAGCAAAGAAACGATTCAAATGAAAGATGACTTGTTAATTTTCGCCACTGTTTCAGGCGAAAAAGGACAAAATAATATAATTTTTTTAAAATAAAGAGATAAAAGTCCATTTCAAAAAATATAAGAATAAAAATATAAATTAAATAAAAATACAGAAACAAAATTATAATAAAAAAAAACTTAACATTATTGTTATGAAAGTTCCATTCCATATAATTGTTAAACTTAATAGTTATTATTTAAAAAATAATAAAAAAATTCATGGAATCTTTGAATTTCATCAGTGTCAATTTCGTGGTTTTGATAGAACATGAAAACTATGTATGTGAAATTTCATCATTTTATTATTTATATTACATAAATTATTAAATTTTATTTTAAAACTATTTATTAAATCAATGAATTTATTTTTAAAATCTAAATGATGTAATTTAAAATTTAATTCATGTATTTTAGATTTTACAAAATTCATCTACTTGAATTCCATCAAACGACGATAGAAACAATTATACATATTAATATAATCACCACGTAATTTACTAATGTTACAAGCTATAATAAATGGTTGACAGATTAATTTATGGGAGAACTATTTTCAAGTTGCTTGGTTATATATTAATATACAATTATTCTCTGGGTTTTAGTAATTATGCAATGTCATAGTGTTTATTAAGAAGCAAAAATAGAGTTTCTGAGTTTTGTTTGACTATTTTCAAGTCCTTCGGTTTTAAAAATTAGGCTATGAGGCACTTAAGTTTTGTTCCATTATACTTGTAGATCCTCCTTCTATCTAATTTTTTTAATTTCACCGTTAGTCAAATTCAAAAAGTCAACTGTTGTAAAACATAATTTTCAATATCCCAGAAATTCCCTTTGCTTATTAGAATTGGAAATTGAGAAAAAAAAATTAAAAGTTTAA
Organism: Croton laevigatus; assembly: GCA_949640765.1. Taxonomy (NCBI): domain Eukaryota; kingdom Viridiplantae; phylum Streptophyta; class Magnoliopsida; order Malpighiales; family Euphorbiaceae; genus Croton; species Croton laevigatus. The sequence continues at coordinate 3,513 of CATIWJ010048551.1, read as the reverse complement.
TTCCAAATTTAATTTTTCAAGGAATGATTGTTCTTTGTTCTTGAAACTTAAAATCAAAATTTTATCACTATTATTTTTTCTCTGAAACTTAAAATTAAAATACTGTCAAAAAAATTTTCAAGAGTTAAATTGTGAAATTAACCTTTATTTGAATTGTTTAATTGAATAAGATTTTAATTTTTTTAAAAAAAATGGAAAAATGGGTGTTATGAAGAACACAAAGAACACCACACTTTGAAGCCAACAACTGCAACTTGTCTCCTACCATAATTGATAACACCTCATAATATCACCCCGCACTATCTCATAATATCACCCTGCACTTAGGGGTCAGCTCCCTTAAGGGTCAGCTCCACCAGCCTCTTAAGGGTCAGCCCACTGGAGGTCAGCTCGCTTAAGGGTCAGTCCACTCAAGGTCAGCTCCACCCAAGGAGTTGACCCCACAGCAATATAATAATTACTATGACAAGACACCACCCCGACACAATCATAACTAAATTAGTGGAGTACACGCAACCTCAAAAGCCTCTTCCATAAATATTCCTGCAACTCACCATGTTAGCTAAGCTTTCTCTCCTCTCTTCTCTCCATATATTATTAAATAGTCATCGTACTGACTTTATCATCGGAGTGGCTACCACCGGCAGCCCCCACCTTTTTATAGGCAAACTTACTCCCCGAATACCTCGGATTTGGACCTCGAAGATATCAATGGTGCGGTGAGCCTAGAACACACCTTCAATAAATCAGCCATCTTGCCCACTCCAATTTTTAATTTTCTCAGCTCCAAAACATTTCCAGTTGCTGAGTTTTGCAACATCAATTTATTTTTTAATAAAAAGAAAAAATGAGATGGAGGAGGAGAGGGGAAAGCAAAATGGAACATGAAATTCAAAGTGAATTTCAGTCTATCAATAGAGGAGAAAATCAGAGCAGAAAGAAGAAAGCAACGGATTATAGATTTGAAATTCAAATTGAATTTTGAATAAAAATAATTCAAAAATCAATTTTTTTGTGGGAAAGTCTGGGAAACAACCCGCCACCCATCACTGCCGTCCGGCGTCAACCAAAGCAACCAGAGTCGCCATCCGCTTCCCACAAGTCCGGTGATCAGATTGAGGACGAGAAGTGCGGCGTTCGGTGGCCGGAGGACGATGGTGCAGTCGGGCGCTCCATGGAACAGTCGGGTTTTTTCGGGATCCAAATAAAATGGAATATGTTTCCGGTGATCGGATGGTGATTCACAGGCCACCGTTGGAACCGGCCCGGCGAGAGGAAGACAATGATATATGATTCGTCAATTGTTGTCGCCGGAATGGAGATGGCCTACCGGAGCTCCATCGGATCTATAAATCTGAAGTGTAGGCGAGGCGGGCGTGGAAGACCAGCCCAAAGTGACGCCGTTTTGCGTAAAACTCTCGAAGGCTCCGCGTTTTGAAAGATGGAAAATTGGGCGGCTGACCTGTAATTTTTACTAAATTACGCGCCGACCCCGGAAGTTTCCGTCCGTCCGCAAACACGCCCCTAGAAATTGCTGGCCGACCCCAAACTTTCAAAAATTACGAAATGACCCCGAGAGTTGTGGTCCGCACGTAAGAGGCCCCATGGAAATTGCTGGCCGACCCCAAAAGTTTCAAAAATCACGAAACGACCCCTAATCTTGGCTGCCGAGCACGGTCTGACCCAGATACTTTCAGAAATTCAAGTTTTGACCCCAGAATTTGGCTGCCAAGAGCGGACCGACCCAGAAATGTTTGGAAAATTATATTCTGACCCCAAAAGTGGTCAGCCGCATGCAGACTGACCTGGAAACTTTTTGCAAATCACAGTCTGACCCCGGAAGTCATCATCCGTGCACGAGCAGACCCTCTGAAATTGCAGACCAACCTCCAAAGTTGGCTACTGCCTGCAACTCTCAAAAAATTATATTTTGACCCCGAAAGTTGGATACTGAACTCAGGCACACCCCTGGATATTTACAAATAAGTCTCTGAACTCATTTTATTAATTAAATCAGGTCCTCCAGATTATATTTCACTATATATCGAATTTATTTTGAGAAAATAATTCATTCGGGGCATTATCTAATTATAAAAACCCCTTTATTTAGATGAATATGCTACTAACATGTTGCATAAATATTTATTGGTGGTGGAATAATTATTTAGCCATTAAATTCTGATAATTTAATCAGTTTGTGGCAAGATGCTAAGGCATATTTCAGGAATATTTCTCCAAAAGTGAAAGCATCCCTAAAAGGGCCATCATCACCAAAGGAAAGATAATCAAGAAAGGGGTTGAACATGACCTAAGGGTCATCCCCCACAGCAAGCTCCAACAAAGGGGTTGAATATTACCTAAGGGTCATCCCTCGCAGTAAGCTCCAACAAAGTGGTTGAGCATGATCCATGGATCATCCCTCCACACCAGGCGCCTAGAAGTGGTTGGGCACGATCCCTCCACAGACGAAAATCTCCAAGTGGTTGAGCATGATCTATGGATCATCCTTCCACATCAAGCTCCAAAGAGTGGTTGGGCACGATCCCTCCACAGAAGAGAGTCTCCAAGTGGTTGAGCATGATCCATGGATCATCCCTCCACACCAAGCGCCAAGAAGTGGTTGGGCACGATCCCTCCACAGACGAAAATCTACAAGTGGTTAAGCATGATCCATGGATCATCCCTCCACACCAAGCTCCAAGAAGTGGTTGGGCATGATCCCTCCACAGACGAAAATCTCCAAGTGGTTGAGCATGATCCATGGATCATCCCTCCACACCAAGCTCCAAAAAGTGGTTTGGCACGATCCCACCACAGAATAAAATCTCCATGGAAGAAGATATCCAAACTAAAGATTTCTGAGGTCATCCACAGGAAGTCATTCCATAGAGGTAATCCCTCACCCGAAGATCATCTTCCTTCCCACTTTGGCAAGGCACAAGTACAATAATCAAGAACAAGTATCCAGGACAACTAGAGAGGAACCCCTCAGTCTTTGACTAAGGGACTTAAAGGGGGGGGACATGTGATAACACCTCATAATATCACCCCGCACTTAGGGGTCAGCCCCCTTAAGGGTCAGCTCCACCAGCCCCTTAAGGGTCAACCCACTGGAGGTTAGCCCGCTTAAGGGTCAGCCCACCCAAGGTCAGCTCCACCCAAGGAGTTGACCCCACAGCAATATAATAATTACTATGACAAGACACCACCCCGACACAATCATAACTAAATTAGTGGAGTACACGCAACCTCAAAAGCCTCCTCCATAAATATTCCTGCAACTCACCATGTTAGCTAAGCTTTCTCTCCTCTCTTCTCTCCATATATTATTAAATAGTCATTGTACTGACTTTATCATCGGAGTGGCTGCCACCGGCAGCCCCTACCTTTTTACAGGCAAACTTACTCCCCGAATACCTCGGATTTGGACCTCGAAGATATCAATGGTGCGGTGAGCCTAGAACACACTTTCAATAAATCAGCCATCTTGCCCACTCCAATTTTTAATTTTCT